>RJWT010028919.1:0-15074 GCA_004365215.1 Cuniculus paca | reverse complement strand
ATGCCTCTTGTTATCTGCAATATACCTGCTCATACCATCAGGGATAAGTAAAATCAAACCAAATACAACTAACTAAAACAGTAGAAACAAAACAAAACAAAACAAAACAAACAAAGCAGAACAATGTAAGCAATACAGAATTTCAAGATATTAGCAAAACAGCATTGGCTACCATAATATTTGTTATCTTCAGAATAGTTGCCTATACCTTCAGACATATTACAATCAAACCACACAGAATAGAGTAAAATCAATCAAAACAAACAATGAAAGCCATACAGGGTTTCTAAACAAGATAATTGGACATCCTCGATGGCTGCAACTATATATTTTGTTATCTTTAAAATAGCTGTCCATGCCATCAAGTATAATAAAATCAAACAAATCAGAATAAAATGAAACTAATCAGAACAATGAATACAATCTGAATTTCAAATCATGATAATAGATTAATAGAAGACACTTTAAAGAGAGTCTTTTCAACAAATGTAAGGCCAACTACATATGCAAACAAAATGATCATTGAGCCTGACATCATATTACACAAATTAATCTGAATTGGATTATAGATACAATTCTTAGACTGAAAACCACAAATATTTTCAATAGGAAATGCAGTAGAAAATCTTAACAGTGGAAAATCTTAAATTACTTGGGTTAGGTAATAGGATATTACCCAACAATGCAGTAAAAAATGCAGTAGAAAATCTTAGTTACTTGGGTTGGGTAATAGGATACACAAAGCTCAAATTGTACTATAAAAAATTACCATATGGATTTGATCAAAATGAACACTTTCACTGTTCTAATGACACTGTTAAGGTAAGCCACAGACTGGAGAAAAAACACACACATCCAGATAAATATGACAAAGGATTTGTGTCCAGCATCTAGAACTTTCTATTTTTGGTACTGGGAATCAAATTCAGGATACTGCACTTACCAGGCAGACGCTGTGCCACTGAGCTATATCCCTGGCTCAAGAATATATAAGCAGGTAAGATAATCTACTTTTAACAGTCCCTTAACTAAGGAAGATATATGAATTACAAATAAGCACATGAAAAGATGGCCAAAGTCATTGTAAACATGAAAATGCACATTAAAACTATAGTAATACAACTCTACATTTCTACTAGACTGGAAACACTTTAAAAGATTACCACTTTTAGGTAAATACTGAATAGAAAAAATGCCATAGTGTAAGAGAAAGAAGCCAGACATTAAACTATATATAGCACTATGTGATTCTAGTGAAGGGAAAATGCTATGCTAGAGACCAGCCAGCTGGCATAGGGATTGGCCACAAATATATTTTCCAAGCTGATGAAAATGTTTTATATCATAATTGTACACATTTGTCAACACTTAAAGAGCCATACATTTAAAAACTGACAAATTTTTGCTCTACATAAATGTGAAACCCATGAAACAAAAAAGAGTGACAAAGCTAACATGAACAACTGAACCCCAAATAAGATGAGGACTTGGGATAATCTTTCAAAATATATTCTGCAAGAGATCAAGGTTTTTAGCAATGTGGCAAAACAGCATATGTCAGTTGAGAGCACGCACAAGTATATGTGAGCCTACCAGAAGCAGATTCTTTTCCTGGGGAGTCACCCCCAGAAGGAGTTGAACTGGATACTGCTGCAGATAGCTGGATTTGCTTCGGCTGAGTCAGAATGCTGTTAGGTTCAAATTGGCTCCCTTTTGCTGACTGTTGCGATTGGATAAAAGAGATGTAAAACTCTTCCAATTTGGGCAATGTGGAAGAACCTTCCAAATCTATTTCCTGCAAAATGGTAGAAATAGGGCAAGGGCATGAAAAAGTGTTAGTATAACAAGAATTAAGCCCTTTTTATTCCTTACGTGCAAAATACAAAGAGTTTTCATAAGTAAAAACTCTTCACTTTCAAGAACCTAGACACTCTTTGAGAAAAAGCAAACCTTTTTTCTAACTTAATGAGTAGCAACTTAAGAAACCTTTATTAAAGATATACCATAAGCAAACATGGTGCTGAGTGCTACCATACACAGCTAAGAAGGGGTGACAGAACATGAGAAATGACATCCATTCACTGAGGACTTCCTCGAAGACACTGTAAGTTATTTGCATGTGTTTTTAAATTTAAATATTAGAACCAGCATTCTGGGTAGGTGGTGTATCATTCACTTAGCATAATGTTTTTCACCGAGAGATTAACCTATATCCATCAGTAAAGGGCAGGATGTAGATGTGAGCTCAAGCCAGTTCTTGTTCTCTGTGCTCCGCCCCTCTACCTCCCAGGAAGATGTAATCCCTATCTCTGTGAACATCTCAGTCTAGTTAGGGAAGCAGCATATAGGCAGCTAGCCATGAAATGGAGCATTAGCTCTATTCTGCAGAGTGAATAAGCGCCAAGAGAACACAAAGGCGGGCCTTGGAAGTAAGATGGAGTTACCAGGAACTAGGGCTTCAGAGAAAATGATGTACTTACCAGAGACTGAATTCGAACTGTGTACAGAGTGCCTAATTTTAACCATTACAAACTAGATCTAGTTTCCTATGATTTAGTCATTGCTGAAGTATGTATAACACGGAATTTAAGAGCATTTATCTTCTTTGATATTAACTAGCATTAATATCACTAGTGTGTGCCTCATTGGGACCACACTGTGACAAACTCAACTAAGAAGTTTATAGTCCAGGATTTGCCTAATGCCAACTGAAACAAAATAACTGTATAAACAGAAAATTTAGCTTGCATCTTTTTCGAGCTCAGTGTAATAGGTACTTAATATCAGTAAATGTTCCTTCTGGGACAAACACATAGCACCTCATTTTAAAGACAGGTGGCATCAGTGTGACATATACAATTATATAAATTGTTATATGTAAAACTTTTTGGCAGAAAAATGAAATTCTAAAAGAACAGTTAAACTGGGATATCTAGCACACTACTTCAGGAAACAAAGACCTGGATTCAAATTTTTGCTTAGTTAATGCAACTTACATATTCAAGTTTTAAAGTTTATCCTCATTTAAAATGAGGCCAAGTATCAGTAAGTTCTTTAAATAAAGCTGCAATGATAAATGAATATATTATCAAATTTTTCCCCTTTTCATTGTTTTTCATTTTTATTAGCACATGTTTGCCATACATAATAATTACTTGTTGGGAGTTGATACAACTCGATTCTTTTTTCATCTCCTCTCTTTCTCCCCATCTTTTGTTCCCCTTCTCATTTGGAAAAGAGCTCCCTATTTTCTATTATCTTTTATTCTGGTCTTTATTTATATTTTGAGTTTCTCATATAAGAGAAACCATGCAATATTTAAGCTTGTGTGTCTGATTTATTTTATTTAGCATTATGGTCTTAAGATGCATCCAGCTTCCTACAAATGATTCTTTATGACACGGTAGTACTCCATTGTGTACAATACCACCTTTTCTTTATCTGTTGATGGAAATATAGGCCACTACCAAGATTAGACTGTCATGAATTGTGCTGCTATAAACATGGGTATGTGTGTATCACTGCAGTATGATGCCTTTAGCTCTTTTGGGAAGATTCCTAGAAGGAAAATATCTGGGTCAAATGGAATTTCTATTTCTAGTTTTTTGAAGAATCTCCAAACTAATTTCCACAGTTGTTCTACTACTTTACTAGTTTATATTCCCACCAACAATGTAGATGAATTCCCTTTTTCCTGCTCAAACACTATAAATGTTTGATAAAAAATATATTTAAAAATATTTGAAGGCCCTAGTGAACAATCAAGTCAGGCAGGATTTCAGAACATGAAGTGGGTTCCATATTTACTTCAATGTTTTAACAGAAGGCATTTTCCAAATCAGGCCCAGGGTATAAGGTGCAAGCAGAAAGTGACAGTCTTACTGGGTAAAGAGATAAAGATAGAGGCCATTCTCAAGCTGAAAAAACAGCCAGGTCTTGATGGACGAGAACAGGGACAGCCAGAGAAAAGAGAGCAGAGGAGTGTAAGAGTCTGCTTACAAATCTCTCTCAAGACCTTGGCCAAGTCGTAAGCTGCACATACATAGTGTAAGATTCCAAGAAACCAACAGAAAACAGCAACAGAGAGGCTAAACATTAGCAATATATTAGCAGTTCATGATGCTAAACAGTGGGTGGAGCTGGAGCCCCAGGAAGGTCAGAGGGCTCTTCAGCCTTTCAGTCAGTATGCAAAAGGACCACGCTGTAAAAGTACAAACCACACAAGCTTAAGGAAGGACAGAGCAGCCTAACAAAATCTAAAACTAAGCGCCAAAGTGTATATTAAGGTGATTTGCTGGTCTGCTAGCCACCTTCTTTGGCAGAAGATATGATTTTTGCCTACAATGCCCAACATTTGATTTTTTAAAATCATGAGGCATGTTCTTCTATCTCCTCACTAAATGTAGGATTAAGCAAAAGGAAAAAAAGAATAATAAATATTCTAAGCATGACTAATATCACTTGAGAAAATTCTAGACTAATAAAAATAGGAATTTAAAAAGAATTTATTAAAAAATCAAGTGGACATTGAGCTGAAAAATACTATGCACAAAATCCAGAAGACAGAAGTATTGCCAAAAAGAAAATTAAACACAGTAACAGTCTAATAGGCTATTTAGTCAAAAGTTCTAGCATCTTACAACTGGAATTCCATGAGATAAATGTGCTCAACTTTTCCAAAACTTAAGTTCAGTGAAGCAAAGTGAGATATATTCAAAATAAATCATCTATCTATCTATCTATCTATCTAACTATAAATTAAAGAGCTTAACAATGAAGAGGAAAATCTTGAAGTCAGGAGAAAAAAAAAGACATTACCCTCAAAGGAGCAAGGACCACTGACAGTTTAATTTCAACAGAAACAGAACACAATAAAATGTTATCTTCAAAGGGATAAGTGAAGAAAGTGCCTGCTTAAAACAATCCCCCATTTAAGGAAGAAATTCATCAAAAAGAAAAATTAAAGATTCCCCTCGCCTAAATCTGAGAAAATTTGTTGTTAGCAAAACCTACACTAAAAGAAACAATAGCGAGAGTTCTTCAGGTTGATGGAAAATGATCTTTGATGGAATAGATAACTAAAGAAAACCATGAAGAGCATCACAAAGGGTAAACATGTGGTTAAATACAAATAAATTCTTATTGTTTAAAACTTAGGACATTATGATGAATTATAGCCAATACTGAACACTGGTCAAAGTACTTATTTTTTGATATAGGAAAAGTCACTAAGGTTCTTTCATAGAAGATGAAAATAGGAAAGCTTCCTATCATAAAGTTCTCAATTATTAATGTGGCAGGCCTCAAATAAACTTATTTTTCCCTGACTCAATTTAAATTTTCTGTCACTATTTTCAGCCCCATTCTGGAACCTACGTTTTACCTATTTCTTCTCTGTTTCAACCCTAATATCCCAGGGGCTGTGTTGCAGCCCTGATATCCTCAGACAAGTCTTTGCTATGTCTACGGTTAAGCTGCTAACCATTTACCACCCCAATTATTTAAATAAGGATGAGCAAAACTGCATATTTTTAATTACTTTTATAAAATAATGTAACAGGAAATATAAAACAATGATTTAATCAAATTTATTCAATACGAGAATCAACTGGTTGAAATGACACCTGCCCAGCGATGCTCGGGATGGTCAGTACATAAACTTCCTGCCTGAGGGACACTTGCAGTCAACTGCTAAGTGGTCACTGCTCATCTTGCATCTATTTCTTGGTCAGAGCTGAGGTTAGGAAAAGTGCTTCCTCTGAAATTCTTAGCCATTTAAATCACCTCTTGCCAGGCCATCTCTCAACAGGGACATCAACACTTACACTCAAGTAATTTCCAAAGCTTTATAGACATATGGCTTATGCATGATTCTCGCTATATTGGTCAGCTTTCCTATTACTAGTAAAAAAAATACCTGACTCAAAGTTTAAAGGAAGAGAGTTTTATTTTGGCTTGTGGCTTTAGAGATTTTAGTCCACAGTGAGCTAGCTCTTACGTGAAAACATGGCGGAAGGGCATAGCAGAGGGAAGGAGTACAACTTGTGGCATACAGGCATCAGAGAGAAGGGGGGAAGTTGGAGAGGAACTGGCCAGGGACCAAACACACTTCTCAAGGTTATTACCTTGTGACCCATCCAGACATACACAGAAGTGTGCTTTACTAGTCTCCTAGGAGTCTCTCAAGCTAATCAAATTGACAATCAAGATTGTAATATTCCACCCCTTGCCCATTTCCTTAAACCATAATCTCCAACTATAAACAATAACAAGATAATCACCTAACAGGATGTAATTATTCCACGTACAACCAAAACCATACCAATCCCTTCCCTAAAGTTGCAACAGTTCTAGCACTGCTCAAAATTGCACGGCCAAAATCTTCTCTGAGATTCAAGGAAAACTCTTAGCCGTGAGCCTCTGTAAAACTCAAAAAGCAAGTTACATATTCCCAAGGTATCTAATGGCATGCAGCAAACAATTCCCATTCTAAAATGGAGGCATAAAAAAGAACTGGACCAATGCAAGACCAAAACTCAGCAGGGCAAATATTAAGTCCTATAGTTCCATGTTTGGTCTCTGGGCCATGAGGTGGCATGATGTGAGCTCCAAATGGTATAGGCAGCCCTGTCCCTATGCCTTGCTGGTTGCAGGCTGGCTCCACTCACTGACTGCAGCTTTTGTCAGCAGATATTCAACATTCCTGGCATCTTCAGCTTCCTGGAGTCTGCACTATAGCTCTGGCTTCACTATCACAACTTCATGCATCACTGTCACTGGGATTCTACCACTGTCATACATTTTTGCCTGGCCTCTTAGGCCTTCCTTTAAAATCTGGGTAAAAGTCTCCATGACTCCCTAATACTTACATTCTGTAAAAACACTGCCATGTGGACAAAGTCGAGGGTTAGTCAAGCAGTAGCCAAGGCCCTTTGTGGCCTCTTAAGTGTTTTTCTTGCCAAAGTTTTTCAAATCTTTGTTCTCTGCTTTTTATCTCCCAGTTTTCACTATGAATCTGGCTACCTGTACATGCCAGAGCCTGAATATTGTGCAGCTTTGAAATTTCTTCCATCAGATCAATTAGTCTATCACTTTAGCCTCTCATAAAGTTTTGGGACATGGCAAAAATGTAGACGAAGGGAACATACAAGGCCTCTAATCAAATTCTCAAGAGTCCTCAATTCCATCTGAAACCTCAGGAGCAAATCTTTACTGTTCACATTCCTACTGGCATTCTGAACAACCTATCAACCTCTGTGCACAGCATTCTAGAACTTTAGTATAATTTCTAAATCTTTTCAAACTCTCCCATAAAACAGTTCTAAAGGCTTCTGAACCACATGATCAGGTACAGTTACAGTAGTGACTCAACTCTTGGTATCTGTTGTCTGTATTGGTCAGCTTTCCCATCACCAGGACAAAATACCTGACATCCACAACTTAAAGGAGAGGTATATTTTGGCTCATGGTTTCAGAGGTTTTAGTCCATGGTTGATTGGCTCCAAAGCAGAAACATCACGGCAGAAGGGCACAGTAGAAGAAAGCTGCTCAGCTCATGGCATCTAGGAAGCAGAGAGGAGGAAAAAGCCAGAGAAGAAGGGGAAGCATAAAGTAGAAAAGAATTGGGACCAGATATAGTTCCCAAGGTCATGCCCCCACGACATATCCAGACATGTAAGTGTGCTTTATTAACTTCCTAGGCACTTTTGAAATCAATCCAACTGACAGACAAAAATAATGATTACACTTTCAGTTGCTACTAGGAGACCCAAGAAATTTGAAAGAAGCCTCAGGCCCCTCTCATACTATGCAGTTGTGTCTAATATATACCTGGTACATGATACCCCTATGATAGGTGTTGCTCTCAAAAACATGCTAGGCAGGAAGCAGGTTGCTTGGATCCTCTCAGATTCCCCTCTCACCTAAATTCACAGAAAATCAAATGGTACAGGATGTGAGAGAGTAAGGAACATGGTTTCTACCTTTTCTTCTTCCCCAACACATTCCCTCCTGCATTTGAGAGAGCATGTATGAGAAAGGAAGAAAAATACACTCTCTGTCATTCCCTGAGTAAATAACTTGTGTTAGATATGATACCACTTAACCTTGAGATTAGAAATGCAACCTATCTACATAATAGATGTTCTTTATGTTACTGACAGAGGAAGTAGAACTTTAGCCAGCCAGGCAAAAAACATGTATTAATGAAAAATGTAAGTGACCTTTTAACTCACTCTGTTCTCAGAGTTGTGAATACTAAACAAAATAGATCTTTACAACCTTGGGTGACTATAGCCATGGAAAGTGTCTTGGATTCTTTCTTTCTTTCTTTCTTCCCTTCCTTCATTCTTTCTTTCTTTCTTTCTTTCTTTCTTTCTTGTAACATCAAACCATGACTTTAATAAGCAGTTTCTGAACCCTACTACAGAAGCTGCTTCTTTCCTCTGCCACCTCTCCTGTCTTATATGAAACTGTTCTGATGACTTATGATCTTTTGAGGGATTTCTTAAGGGAGAAATTTCTACATATTACCTACTTACTCAGTTCTCCTTATAACAGGAATACCTCATCAATTTTACTGGGAGCACAAGAACTGCTAGTCCACATTTATTTGCTACACAGAACTTGTATTGTTAAAGGTCATCGCTCCAGCGTGGCCCTAGCTCTTGCTGCCTGACTCATGGATCAGGGAGACAGGGCTGTTCTACGCTTTCTGTATCCTACACAGTAAGCAGAATGAAGAAGCTGAGGATTTTCATGCTCTCCCTTGCAAGTGGGTGAGTTTATCTTTGGGAGGAAAAAATAATCTGGGGTCCAAGCTATTTTTTCAGATCCAAATTTGCCATTAATGAAGCTTGTATTATAATCCCCATTTGGATTGTATCTATTCTCATTTGAATAAAACAATACAAAAAGGAGAAAAGGGAGAACAGACAGATACACATATGTTACTGTAACAGAAACTTTAGAATTTTAGCAAACTAGCTAGCAGTCTTATTCCACATTAGGACAAGATATGCTCAACCATGCACCTCCAGCCAAGGTTGTCTTCTGCGGTAAACTCTTCCAGAGGCTGTGCCCTGACTGCCTGTATTTCTAGATAATTTGCTTGTCTGCAATACTTGGACCCCATTCCATGACAGTTCCCTAGATCCCAACAGATGCCTTTTTTGACAATTTCCTTCGTAGACAATGATCATCATGGAATTTAATGTCTTAAATTCAATTATAGATTTATATAATCAACATTAATTTACCTACATTATCATTTTCATTGAGTCACTTCACACGCCTGTCATCTTTTATGCAAAATACTTAGTATCTTTATTCAGTTTGAATTTGCTAGTAATATGGTGGATAGTGAAGTTGGGTAGAACTATAGTGGGTGGTCAGACAGGGCTGGGCCCTCAAGGGAGTCAGTGCAGAAGATGAGAATCCATCAGGACTGTGGCTGGAGACACATCTGAAGATTAAAGTCGCAATGGCTAGTTTTACATACTTCCCTAAGGGATGAATGGAGGCTTGGGATTATTGATATCACCCTTTTGAAATTTCCCATGGTCTCATTAGGGGTGGGCCATCCTCTCCTACCTAGAGTATAAGACTAACATTGCTAACATTAAAGACAAGACTGAGACTATACATTATCAACCAAGGTTAATGTCACTTGCATCCTTGCTACCACTGGAGCAGTGCTGCCTAAACTGACTATACTTGCAATCTTATTGATCATAATTTTAACCCATGTCATACCTGCCTCATGATTTTGCTCTGCAAAACTTCCTTTGAGAGGTGGGCTCATTGGCAACCCATTCAGGACCCCACCTGTCTCTCAGAAGCTATTCCTATCCCGCACTCCTTTTCTCCAATTTCTTTCTCTACTCTTAAAAAAAGATGCATTCAGCTATCCCATCACATAATTGGACCATCAGACTCAGTCAGCCTTGACTGACTACCAAGCTGCAACTCAGAGATAATGTGACCTAGCTTTGTCTGACTGCTTCCAGCTACACTATACCTTGTAAAAATTTATTGTTTTGCCAGCCTGTATCAAGGTCTTTCTACCCAAGAAAGACTAGCCCAGTCAAGGACATACTTGACTGTACTCAACTCATTGGCCTCGACTCCCTCCCTGAACTCTCCCACCTTATGACAAAAAACCCTCTCTGACCAAATGTGCCTAACAATGACCCAGCCCATGTAGCAATTATAAATTAACTTGTTATCAGTTTTTTTTTTATTTCTTGCTTGCAACATCTATAAGTGTCTGTTTAAACCCCAAGTCAGGGCTGATGATTTGGACCTGGTTCCCAACAGCCCTTTAATGTAATAAAAGTTGCCTTCCAACTCCTTGGTGCAGAGCATTTTCCATCCAGTTCAGTAATGTTTTTCTATAACACCATCACTTTGCACAAAGAGTTATTAAGAACAATGGACACATGAAAAAGTATCAGTTGTTTTACAAGCATTTTACAAGCACAGAAGGGAGACATCCTGAGCATGGTAACTCAGAGCAAATATTCTTGAGCCACACTGAGTTTGAACCCCACCTCTGGAACTTACTAGCTGAATGACCTCAGACTAGTCACCTAATTTCTCTGTCTCAGTTCTGTCATCTGTAAAATAGAGATGATAATAGTACTTGCCTCAGAGGATTTTGTGGGGATTGAGTTAATATTTATACAAAGGCTTTAGAATTCTGTTACTTATTAATAATCTGTATTATTATTTTAGGACATTCAAACAGAGGTACCCTTGTATTATTAAAGAAAAGAGGCAAAGAAGAAGCCTGACACCAACTGGTAAGTTCTGGAGCTGAGTTTCTTAGTTTGAAATTTTGATATGTAAGATGGCTATTATAATCTAGAATTTATTTGTGTTGTAACATGCCAGAAATACTCTCAGTAATGCCAAGCATAAACAAGAATCTATAAACTGTGTGTCAATGTAATATTTCATAGCTCTTTATAACATACAGTTTCTATCTAAGGAAAATGTTTTATAATATTCAAAGTGCTCTTATTCACTGTTGTAAGTAAAAAAATGATGCCAAAGAGAGGGGACATGTTCGTGAACATTCACCTTCATTGTATGTGCAGAGAGATATTAGAATCAGTGGCAGAAATGGGAAAAACTAAACTTAATTATAAGTTCCTTACATGGTAACAATGCTGGTTTACCTATCATACCTCTTTTCCCCGTAGTGCTGGGGATTGAAACCAGGGCCTTGCACATTCTAAACATGCTCACTGAGCTACACCCCAAGTGACCCTCACTCCTGAATTTCTAAAGGGAGCTATCTCTGTGAAGTTTTACTTCAGCGATGACATACTGTTTGATTCCTGTTTCTTGAGGTTGAAAACAGAATGTCTTCATTTTGTATCTCTTGTATTTTAAGAAGTATGTCTCAGAGGAGAGTACTTCTTAATATCCTTTTTTCAATTCCATATTTAATTCCAGTATCAATCTTTAATGCTCCATATTTACCCAAGACCAAGTAAGCCTTGTATTGTGGGTAGAAATGGAACTGCTCATAAGAAACAAGAATCCAGATTTTTCTGCTGATAATCTAGCACTATACTTTTCAGTACAAGCAAATGATAATAGCTTTTCTATGTATCTGGGTTAAAAATATTATATTTATTTTAGTATTGAAATGTATTCATAAACAGTCATAGTCTCTGGAATTTCTGATAAACAGTTAATGCTACAAAACATCTCTATCTACACAAGCTCAACGCAAACCTACAACGGCCTAAAACAAAAAGTTCAAGGTTTTCCTAACATTTCTCAAAGTACTACCATATCCATTTGGGTCTATGACAGTTGGGATCCTCAACAATAACATGAAATTCCACCTTACCAGAGATGAGAACTTCAATCTAAGAGTACAAACTTTACAGTGTATAGAATATGTCATAATGAAGTCTATGAAGAATGCTAATGATTTAAAAGTTAGCTTAGTTGTATCTGCAAAGTGAAATAGGATAAGTAGTCTGTTGTCTTAGATTAGGAACAGAAAAAAGGGTTAAAAAAACTTTAAGAAAATACTCCTTAAGAATACTTTCAGAAGTTCATGACACAGTAAAGAATTATTTTACCCTCTTGAACACTCTTCACAGGAACGTATTATAAAACTACATGAGAGAAAAAGTTTGAGGACTCATACTTCCTTATTTCAAAAGTTTAAAAAGCTAAAGTAATTAGAACAATATAATTACTGGCATATGGACAGACAGAGAATATTAAAACATCTATGGTCAATTGAGTTTTGATAAACACGTAAAAACAATTCATGAGAAAAGAATCCTCTTTTTTAATATTTAGTACTTGGACAACTGGATCATCATATGCAAAAGAAGGAAGCTAGGCCCCTAATCTCACACCATAACAAAAATATCCTGAAATGGATCAAAGGCCTAAATGTAAAAGCTCAAACTATAAAACTCTTAGAAGAAAGCCAGGGATAAATCTTTGTAACCTTGAATTAGGCACTGATTTATAGATGTATACCAAAAGTCCAACCAACCAAAAGAAAAAAATTGGATTTAATGAAAAACCTTTATGATGCAAAGGACTCTATTCAGAAAGTGAAAAGACAGCCAAGAGAATAGTAGAAAAGTTTGAAAACCATATTATCTGATACCGAGCATGTAATAAAGTATTTTATTATTATAGTTGAATAATAAAAGATAACACTTAAAATGAGCACAGGATCTGAAAAGACATTTTCCACTATAATCACATTAATATCTGCTTATCATTAACCATCAGGGATGTGCAAGTCAAAACAATAATGAGATACACTCATACCCACTAAGTATTGATGAAGAGTGGAAAATTTGTAGCCTTCATCACTGCTGGTAAGAATATAAAGTGGTTCAGTCGCTTTGGAAATCTGTATGGTAATTCCACAAAATGTTAAAAACAGATATGAAAACACATGTCTACACACAAATTTACACTTGAATGTTCTCTGCTGCATTATTCATAATTAAACCAAAATATGAAAATAGCTCAAATTCCTATGAGCTGGTGAATCAACAAAGAAAATGTGTTATAGTGAACAACAGAATATTATTTAGTCATTAAAAATGAAGTATTTAGTTGGGCAGGATGGTCTCTTCATGTAATGCCAGTATTTGGGGAGGCTGAGGTTGGTTCAAGCCCAGTGTAAGCAAATTAGTGAGACTCTGTCTCAAAAATAAATTTATAATAAAAGGGTTAGGGATATGGCTCAGAGTGAAGGCCCTGGGTTCAATACCCAATTTAACACATTCTCACCAGCTTGAACCACTGGTGGTTATTTCACTTAAAATTATGTTCTCAAAGTACAACCACCAGTGGTTCAAGCTACCTGGCAACAAGACATATGTGTTAAAAACTATAACGTGAACATGTTAAAGAACCTACAACATGGATAAACCTTGAAAACATTATGCTAAATGAAAGAAAATAACTACAAAATAGCAAATAGAGTACAGTAGAGCATTTATAGGAAATGTCTAGAACAGGCAAATCTGTGAGAAAGTAAGCAAACTAGTAGTCACTTAGGGCTGTGGGAAGATGCAGAAGGGGTATAACTGCTAATGGGTATGGATTTTTTTCCTAGGGTGATAAAAATGTTGTAGAATGGATTATAGTAATGACTATACAACTCTATGTACATCAAGTTGTGCACTATAATGGCATATTACTTATATTTCAATAATGCTGTTTTTTTTCCCTCTCATTCTTCTTTTTTAAAAAAATTCCTCTTCCCTTCCCATTTGAACATTTCTTCCTTCTTTCCCATATCTACTCCCCATTTTGGTCCTTATTTTACCTGTTGAGTTTCTCACATCAGAGAAACAATGCAATATTTAAACACGAGTGTCCAATTTATTTCACTTAAAATTACGTTCTCAAGGTACATCCATTTACCTAAAAATGTCCCAGGTTTATCCTTCTTTATGACAGGTAGTACTCTATTGTATGTAAAAAACAGATTTTCTTTACCCATTCATCCACTGATGGGCATCACATGGATTGTTTCCAAGATTTATCTGTTATAAATTGTGCTGCCATAAACATGGGTGTGTGTATATTGCTGTTGTATGATTAAAGTTGTTATTTTTTAAAGCTACATTAAGGATTACATTTGGATCTAAAATGTTCCTCAAAGGCCATGTTCTGGGGGCTTAGTTGCCATTTGATGGGCTTTTGGAAGGTGACTGGGTCAGGAGAGCTCTAACTTCATCAGTGGATTAATGCACTGATGGATTCATAATTTGCTGGCTTTGTTAGGAGGCGGCCTAATTGAAATGAGTCATGGAAGCATGACCTTGGAAACCATATCCTGTCCTGGCCCCTTCTTCTGTCACTAGTTCTATCTAGCTGTACTTCCAGATGCCATGAGACAAACAGCCGTCTCCACCACCTGCTCGATTCCTAATGTAGAGGTTTAACTGGCCTTTTAATTTAGAGTCATATTTTTAAGTGATGAATAACTGTACTAATCAAAATTAATTTGAAAATCAACATATATTTTATGCACATATATTCTACCAACCACTAAGAGATGAATCACTGATCACAATTTTACTTCCTAAGAATGAAAGTACTTATTCAAAACTATAATAGCACCCAATAGACATTTACCTTGTCAATACTGGTTGTTCCAGTATTTTTTTCTTGAGGATCCAGCCCTTTTGGTTTTTGAATTTCTACTTTCATTCCATTCACAAGGCCTGAAGGTTGCCATAAATCATCCCATTTATCTTTGGATGGAGAAAAACAACAATCCTATAAAGAAAAAACTGCAAAATAAACTGACAGTGACATATGATCCAAAAGGACAAAAGGACAATGTGGCAAAGTAAAGGTAAGTAATGGGTATTAAACATGAAAAGGTATTTATTAACTTTCTATACTAGTGTAACTTTCCTCCTTGCTTTAATGGCTTGTATCTAGTATCTTGAGCTCTTTTGAATATTGGAATCTCATAAATATAATTCTGTTTGGAGAATGTAATACCATTTTCATGTCTAGATGATTTTTCATAATCTAGTACTAAAAAGGCATACATTAACTGG
>RJWT010028918.1:0-15086 GCA_004365215.1 Cuniculus paca | reverse complement strand
CTCCTTTCACAGTAATTTTAAGTCAACACATGTGGGTATGAACTCCAGGATTTTTGCTTCTAACAACTTTCCAGGAGGAATTGATGCTGAGGATTCAAGGGCTGTACTGTGAGGCACTCTAGTATACCTAACTAGCCTTACAAGTGAGTTGAATCATCTCCAAAGTAGAGAAGTGGGGAATGGCACTCAAAAAAGAGCAGACAACTCATTGTCAGGTGTCATCATTTCTGCTTTCTACTGCCTATGTAAAATGTACATAATTCTGAAATGTCAGCTCAATTCTTACCTCAGTTAAACAAAAAATGAGGACTATTATTTCTAATCATTTATGATGCTTGGTTCTTACATTAACAGCTCTCAAGGTACAAGCCTCAGACTCTCTGGACCCTGAGGTACTTTTTAGGTGTCTTAAAGGGCAAAACTATTTTCCTAACAATATTAAAACCTTATTTACCTTTTTCACTGGCTTGAAATGTGCAGTCATGATCATAAGGAATGGTGCATAAAATTGCTGGCACCTTAGGATGAATCAAGGTAGTGGCACCAAACTCTACTTGTCGTCATTGCATTTCTTCACAGCCATTTAACTTCAAGTTTGCAGTTAAAAATAATGCCAGGTACATTTGAAAATATCTTCATAAACAGTGAAGATTATTAATTTCAACTCTAGAGTGCCTGTCATTTTAACTTTCTTTAAGATAAAATAGGAAGTAGGTACAAAGTACTTCAGTTGCATACTGAAGTATGCTGTTTAGTTGGAAGAAAAGCACACGTGTGTTTGAGTCACGAGTTGAACTATAGTACTTTATTATGAAATGCCTTTTTCGCTTGAAGCAACAACTAAAAAGCAAACTAAAGTTATTCTAATTTCATTTTTTTTCTTTTTAAAACATGGCTTTGCTATGTAGTTCAGGCTGGCCTTGAACTCACTTTGTAGCCCAGAATGACCTCAAACTCACAGTGATCTTCCTGCCTCAGCCTTCTGAGTGCTGGGATTACAGGCATGTGCCACCATGCCCAGTGTACAGTAATTTTTTTGACAGACATTTTCTTGAAAATAAATGAAGTTAGGTTGTCATTTTTAAAAAGCAACTGATATTTTTTATTGCCAGTGGAAAATATCTGAACTTTCACACCAGAGTTAGAAATTTGGAAAATTGCTGTTCATTGTAATGAGCTGCAGTTTTCCAATACAAAAAGACTTTGCTAACAGGACTAGCGGTGTTAACGAATGCAATCTTTATTATTATTATTATTTTATAATGAAATGTATCGGCACCTGGGAAATCTGAATAGGTTAGTGAACCAACACTTTTCACATGACCAATACATTACATGATTGTTAATTTTAGTTGTCACCCTCATTGGATTGCAACACCTAGAGAATCAGTAAAGTATTACTTCTTAGTGTGTCTGGGAGGGTGCTTACAGAGGAGACTGGCACATGAGCTGGTGTAGTGAGAGAGCAAGCCTGCTTTCAATATGGGTAGCAGCACCCGTTTGGGCACGGGCCTGGATATTGCAACAATCACAACAACAAAGCAGTGGACAAAATTTTTCCTCTTTCTGTCTTTTCCTGCCCTTAGATATTCGTGTTCTTTAGCCTTTAGATTCCAGTACTTTGGCCAGCACTGCATAGTTCCCAGGCTTTCAGGCTCTAATATTATGAGCTTCCCAGGTTCCGATGCATTTGTCTTGAACTCACCATACTACCCGCATGTCAGGGTCTCCAGCTGGCAGATGGCCTGCCATGGAACTTCTTGGCTACCATAATTCTGTGAACCAATTCCCTTAGTAAATCTCCTTTTATATTGCTCTCTTTGTCTTTCTCTATATCTTGTTTTGTCTCTCAGGAGAACCCTAACTAATTTCACTATGTTGCAAAACCATGCATGGTTAACCAAATAGTCCATTCAAAGTACAAGATTGACTAATGACTTTTAACGTAATGAAATGCGAATGTTCATGAATATGGTTTCCAGTGTCACGTTTTGGTGTAGTATCAAAGTAGAATAAACCAGTTACCTGAAAGGCAAGTAAATGCTCTTTTCTTTTTAAACATTATCAGTATGAAGTCACTTCTTTTTCCAGAGATTATAATCAAATAAAACATCACAAAAAAGAGAATATAGAAGCAAATGTTAGAAATGAACTGTCTTCAAATAAGCCAGAGGGAAAAGAAGATTGCAAAAGTGCTAATCAGTGTCACATTTTTTGCTTAAATACCCTATTTAGAAGATGTGGTTAGCTCTAAAGTAACATATGATGACATGCAATGGGTTTATCATTATTACTTTAAAGTAAATCAATAAAGACACTTTTAAAGGCTGTTTTATTTTCCAATATGGTAAATATCAACAGCCAAGTCTAGAATTTTCTTTTTTTTTTATATTTGGTATAATTTATTGATCATCATCCAGTTGCTCCAAAAGAGTTCTATATTCCTTAGACTATGAAATTTGAGAATTGTCGACCAATTTGAAACATTTATGTAATTGTCTACATTCAAAATGTTTATAATATGGAAATAGAAATGACCTAATCATAAAAACAATAACTACTACTACTATTATGACTACTACTTAGAGTTAGACTTTACTGAAACTAAAAGTGATTTTCAGTTAAGATATAAGCATGTGTAACAAGGAATTCTATCATGTAAAATACTTGTAATTGGTTTTAAGTTTATCCTTTTACTCTAGTATCCTCTTTCCCACAAAATAAGATCTAGCTAGAAATAATCAGCCTTGGAAAGTAAGATAAAAAATGCCAGCCCAAGTCAGCCTCTCCTTGCCTCTCCTGCCATCATTATTCTCTTGCTTGGTGCTTAGTCTGTAAGGCAGGTTTGATCTCTAGTTTTCAAGGCTGATTATTTTCCAGCTGGGTCTTATTTTGGGGGGAATCATGGTACTACATGCACATAAATTTACATTTTAAGAATCTGATCCTAATATTTACTGCTCCTGATTCTGTTTTTTCATGGGCAATTCCATTTAATTACTTTAGTTTTTTCGTATTGTTTAGCCCTCTTGTGTACTTCTTCAGAGTCAGACGCCGCCTGTCTCTAGAAAGTTTAACTATTTGTTCTGTTTCCTCTCCAGTGACCAACTCTGCACAGCCTCTCACTCACTTCGCTGAGCTATGAGCCTACTCCTCTCACCTCCACCCTACTTCCCATGCGCACGGCTTGCCTGACATCCAGGACTTCTTCATTGACGCTGAAGCGTCATCTTGCCAGTTGACAGCAATATTTGCTTAATGAAAAAATGTGAGGCGAATCTTTGGCCAATATATATGGAAGCTGATGACTGAGTCTCCTCCTTATACTGACTATAGTGGACTGTCTCAGGTCATGTCATTTATATAGCCCATCATGGGATGATCTTAGCATGAGCTAACTGTCATGCTTGGATATCAAGAGTGCCTGACTGGGTTAAAAACTTAGCAACCACTTTTGATTAGTGCTCACCGTTCATTTATTTTATTCCTGCTTTTTTCACTTGTTGTCATAAATTAGCAGCACATAAGCCTTTGTCTCAAGCTTTGCTTTTTCGAGAACACAGGTAAAGACTCCATATTTCTAAACATGTTTAAACTCTGATTTATGATTTTCTTAATTTTATTTTTCTTTGCTACTAGGAATTGAACTCAGGACCTTGTGCTTGCCAGACAAGTGCTGTGCCACTGAGCTATATACCTGGCCCTGATTTCTGATTTTTCAATTTAAGACTCAATTGACTTTTTTTTTTCACAAGTGAGATGAAGATTTAGCACTCTTGTAGTTTCATTTTTCATTGCCCAAAATATTTATTATTTCTATATCATATAGATTCTGTTATAATTTTTGGCTAAATCAATTGTCAGTGTTGATGTTATTATAATTATCTTAATAACTGGGTGTGATGGTGCAAACTTGTAATCTCAGCACTCTAGGAAACTGAGGCAGGAGAATTCCAGGTTCCAGTCCAGTCTGGGCAACTTAGGGAGACTCTGTCCCAAAAAAATATAACAAGGGGTGGGGAGGTAGCTCACAGCAAAGATCCCAAGTTCAGTCCCTGTTACCACAAAGCAAACCAAAACAAACAAACAATCTGGAAATTTATCTTAATATTATTTGCACATGGTGACATAGTATACTAGAATGTATTTACTTTTTATGTACCTGTAATTAATTAACTCATACACACATTGACTTGAAACTTCTCCGAAGGTTGTCTATCAAGGAACCTGTTAATTCAGTGTGCATGTGTGTGTATGTGTGTGTGTGTGTGTCTGAATGTGTATATGCAGTTGCATCCCTAGAAAATATTTATCTTCTTGCCCAATCAGAATTTGCTTTCTAGTTCTAGTTTTATGGCACGGTTGTCAGCCTGGGGTATTTTTTCACCATCATTATTATAATTCAGTTAATTTCATTCCTGTTTTATAGATTCTCTCCCTTTTGGACTTTGCATCTTCCTCTTTTCTGTATTCCTGACTTTTGTAGAGCACATCTTCCAGCAACTTCCTGAAACAGCATTAGGAAGGTAAATCTTTTGAGACTGAATACATCTACCAAGTCCATCTACCTTTCTATGTTGATAGTTTGACTAGATATAGAATATTAGCCAATTTCTCTTCAGAATTACATACACATTTCTGCATTGTCTTTATGTATTTTTCTTGAGATATTTGATAGCATTTTGATTTCTAGTCCTTTGTCAGTGAGTTTTCTTTTTCTGATACCTTTATAATCTGTTCTTAATGTTAAGAGATTTGAAATACAATGGTGACATGTTTTGGTGTGTGGCAGTTAAGGCTAGCTGTCCACTGAAATTCATTTATTTCCAGAGTATATAATTGAAGCTGGAAAGTGTCTGATAGATGAGAAACCTCCTTTTCCAATTCTTTGGAAGCTGGATGTGGTCATATGACTAGTTCTCATCAATGGAATACCAGCAGAAGGAGTGTATGCTGTCTGTACCAGCGCGCCAGTGCAGTGACTGAATGTAGTGATAGTGGTATTTGAATTAGAGGATGGCAGACCTATTAAATGAGTGATCACGGATGCTGAGTCATCACATGGATGAGACCTTTTCTTCTCTGAACTTCTACGTGAGTGAGATACATTTCTATTGTCCTTGAGCCATGTTTTGAATTATTATCTCTGTTGTTACAACAAATGACACCTAGATTTTTTTCCCACTCATTTAGTAGCTCTGTCATCCTTTAGTTAAAATACCGCTATCACTACATCCAAGCTATGCAAGGGGAAGGTAAAAGTAATAAAAGAAAAATGTATTCATATATCAGGTTGGGAACTTAGTGGCTCTGTCACTTTGGAAACATGTCCTTTATTTATAGAAATTTCTCTTTTATTATTTTATTGATAATGTATTCTCCTTTACTATCTCAGTTCCTGCTTTCTAGAATGCCGGTTAACAGATGTGAATCTCTCAGTCAATCTATTAATTTCCTCATTTTTGCCTTTCTTTTCATCAAACTTTTTTGAGGAGGGGGAGCATCCATACTTGGTATGTCCTAAAGTTGATTGATTGATTGATTGATTTTGTTTTCCTTTTTTCTTTCTTTCTTTCTTTCTTTCTTTCTTTCTTTCTTTCTTTCTTTCTTTCTTTCTTTCATGAGATAAAGTCTTGCTTTGTAGTTCAGGCTGGCCTCAAGCTTGCGATCTTCTTGCCTCAGCCTCCTGAGTGCTAGGATAGGCATGTCCCACTGTACCCAGCTTAAAGTTGATTTTTAGTACATCTGCTGCATTTTTAGTTATATCACAGGTAAGGGACAGGGATTTGGCTCAGTGACCTGAGCGCCTACCTGGCAAGCGTGAGATCATGAGTTCAATCCCTGGTGCCACAAAATAGATAAATAAGTAAATAAATAAATAAATAAATAAGTTATATCACAGGTTTATTCCTAAAAGTTCTTGGGTTCTCAATGTCATTTATGTTTCTACTTTCAAATTGTCTTCTGCTCCCTGCATTTTTGTTTGTTCTAAATTCTTTTCATCTATCTGCTTATATATTTAGGTGATTTTCTTTAATACAAGACGCTGCTATTCCAAAGACTGGTAATTTTTGTGTGTGTGCCTGTAGAGAAGAAGAGGCAGCGCGAGGCATCAGAGGCTCTTCATACACGTGTGAAAGGCCTTGTTGTGGGCTGACCTGCAGTGTGATGAGATGATGAAGTGGCCTTTCCTTTATCATAGTCTATAATTTGAATAACCATAAATTTGTACCTTATGATTAAGTAGGGTCCTCAGACAGATATCCTCCAGTCTCTGGGTTAGGACTGGCTGCAGGCCCTGCAAGGAGCAGAATTAGGGAAATGAACCAGGTGATGGTGGGGTTATGGAACTGGGTGTTTTCATCATCTTCCACACTTTCATTATTCTCCTGTTTTAATAGAGCATATCGCATAATAATTAGGGATACAGTCATCCTTGCAAAGAAAAGCTTCTATTTTCTTTTTATTTCAGGAAAGAACAGTAATCTGGCTTCTTAGATTTTATGTGGAGGGATTCTGGGTTTTGAGTGTCTTCTACAAATATTTAACCAAGCTTCCTGTTTTTCATACTATCCTGTATCTGCGCCATCAAGGGTATCAGGTGCCTCTAAGCAGTTGAGTCTGTGACTTTGGGGCAAGAATCACTGGCCATTTTAACAACTCAGACTTAAACTCAGATTTAACCCCTTGTGTTCTAGCGCTGTTAGTAATTGACTGTAGAATTTTTATCTTCTAAAATTTTATTGATATAATTTTCTTTGCTGTAACTTCATATCTCTTTGTCTTTATGAGGTTATGTATTTTTAATTTAGTGTGTTTTACATTGCTGGCATACGGGAGAGAGGCAGAAAGAGAGAGGGAGGGAGAGGGAGAGAGACAAAGGGAGAGGGAGAGGGAGAGAATATTTGCCATGTACAACCTAAAATCTATTTCTCTGCATATGATAAGAAGTTTGGATAAATATTTGTACTTTTGTGAATCCAAGAATAGAAAGAAAGAGGAGAAACCACACAGGTGGAGGAAAAGATCTTATTAAAATTTCATCCCATACTTTCTTCTTTGTAATTTTACTGAGAAGTTTCTTGGGCTAAGTCATCCAATATGAGACACAGAACTTCTCTTTAATCTTCCTGCAAAGTAAAACATCACACTTTCAGACATTAAATTCTTCATGTATAGAATATAGTGCTCATATAAATTGTAAATGAACTATGTTAATCAGATCCACCACTAAGTAAATTGCTTAAGTTCTCCCGCTGGTTAGAAAACCTCAGACTCTTGGGTCTAGTTTTTTTTTTTTTTTAGCTAACAATTCAAATTAAAGAAAAATACCAGCTCTGACAGATTAGAATCTGAAACACAACTAGAAGAAAAAAAGCTGTCTTTATATTGTTTCACAGAAATGTCTTTTCTATTAATTCAAATTAGGTCGTTGGGGGCCAGAAGCAATGGTGCATCCTTTTTTTCTGTGCTTTGTCCTGCCTTTAGGAGTGTATTTAGTTTTCCCTCTCGCTCTGTCTCTTGTTGGTATCTGAATCTTCTGATGTGTTTGTCAAAAATGTGCATCTACTGAATCAGAATCTCTGAGGAAGGGCCTTGCAAATCAATCAGACTTTTAGCAGCCATCCAAAATGATTTTTTTTTTCAGTAATAAGGATTGAATCCAGGGACTTTGCACTAAGCTACATCCCCAGCCTTTTTGTTATTTTTATTTTGAGACAGAGTCTCACTAAGTTTCTAAGTTGCAAAGAATGGGCATGAACTTATGATCCTCTGCTGAAGTGATTTTTTTTTTTGTCTTTTTGATACAGGGTCTGGGTATGCAGTTCAGGCAGGCCTGGAACTCACTATGTAGCCCAGGCTGGCCTTTAACTCATGGCAATCTTCCTGCCTCAGCCTCCCAAGTGCTAGGAATATAGGCATGACCACCACACCTGGACCAAGTGAGTCTTAATTCTTGAAAGTTTGATGTCCACTTTCTTACAGGGTATTAAGTGATGCAGACCTATTATAAATGTTAATCTCATACTATATATAGCTGAAATTTATTCCTTAAAAAGAAAATTATGATAATTTTAAAGATAAGATTTCAATATGTAGTCTCTGATGAAGCCTATGTAATGATTTATGTAACTTCCGAGAAAATTCTTCTGAAATTTGGGAATATTTTTTAAGGTGTTAACAATTGAGTCGTGATATCCTTAAATTCAAAGTATTCAATATGAATGAATCACATCTCCTGTTTCCTTCTGGATTCTTTTCTTGTGTTGTTCTCCAGTTAGAGACTGCTGCATCACAAATCACCTTGAATGCAGCAAAGACAGCAGTCATTTTATGCTTACCCATGCTAAGAGCACAGATATGTATAAGTCACAGTGGGGTGACTTTTCTCTGTTTCCCAGCAACTGGGGCTTCAGGTAGAATGACTATGATTGGAATCAAGAGGGGACTCTTTAATCACTTAGGTGGGCTGGGAAGTGAGAAGCCTAGGTTCAGCTGACGTTTGGCTGGGGCATGTACGGTCTATGTGTGGTCAGCGGTTTATTTATTTATTTATTATTTTAAAGAGAATAGAACAAAACAAAACAGAGTCAAACACAACGTAGCATTTCAGAACAGAGCACTGCAAGCAATACAGGTCTTCAAAACATAACAACAGGAGATTATCAATGGCTGCCCTAGTGTCTCTTGCCTTCTTCGAAATGGTTGTTCATACATTTACAGACAATAAACTCAAACAAAACAAAATAATATAAAACCAGATAAAACAAAAGAGTGAAAGCATTACAGGCCTTCAAATCAGACAACAAGAAACCAACAATGGCTACCTTAATGTCCCCTGTTTTCTTCAAAAGAGCTGTTCCTATGTTCTCACATATTGCAATCAAATAGTAGAAAAGGGACTTAAACCAATCAAATCAAAGAATAAAAGCACCATTGGACTTCAGAACCTTTCCCCTATATTGATCTGGAATTTTGTATCTTATTGAGTCTTTCGGTTTCTTACACTAGGGGAGATGATGTGGTGTTTACACATGTGAGTTTGGTTTATTTCACTTATGAGTATGGTCTCAAGTCGCATCCATTTACCTATAAAAGCCTCAGTGTGATCAGTGGTCTGGGTTTTGATAGCATAGGGCTGGCATCTGACAAGGGCCATTCAAAGGAGTGATTCAGAGTGAACAGGCAGAAACTGCATGGGCTTTTATGACACAGCCTCTGACGTCATAATGCCTCACTTCCACCCTGCTGTATATTTCAAAGTAGTTACAAGTTCATGCATGGAGAGATAAGACATAGTGTCTCTCTCTCTCTCTCTCTCTCTCTCTCTCTCTCTCTCTCTCTCTTTGCTTTTTTGAAACAGGGTCTCGTTGTGCAGTTCAGGCTGGTCATGCACTCAGTTTGTAGCCCAGGTTGGTCTCGAACTCACAATGATCCTCCAGCCTCGGCCTCCCAAGTGCTGGGATTACAGGCCTGAGCCACCACGCCCAGCTAGGGTCCCTCTCTTAATGGGCCGAGTACCAAAGAATTTTGGGGCCGTGGTTTAAAATCATCACAACTAAACTAAGAAGCACCTTGAATCTTTTGATTTCTAAAATTCCTCCTCAGCTTTCTGTTTGATCTTAATAAAAAAGAATATTTCTCTTCCAGGTGGGACAAATAGAGCCAAATACTGTGCTTGTTTAGCCTTATTTACATATATAATTTTCATAACCCCTCTATGATGCTGATTTAACCACTGAAGACACTAATATGTGGGAGGCGGAGCAACCCGGTCAAGGTTACACCAGCAGGGAGGTCAGACCTGGAACACAGGCCCTCGGCTGCAGTCTCCTTGGGTCCACTTTCACATTCACGTGAGAGGCTCCCGTGGGACCCCAAGGAAGTTTACATAATCTAATGGCACTGGTGAGAGCTGAAATAAATCTCTAATCGCATTCTATCAAATATTCTAAGTCTTTAAAAATTGCTTTTGGCTAAATGGTGGCGGGATCATAAAGCTTATCTAGGAGAACACTCAGGGGCTACACATTTTTAAGGTTTTCATATCCTGTGGAAAAAAGAAAAATGTGTTTCGTTGCACTCTGCTGCTGAATTTTGACCAGGGTGTAAAAAGATGCCTTTCTCTGTGAAAAGGGCAAGATACTTCCATTTGTTTTTCCCTGAAGGGTTGGCTTATTTGGTCTAATTTTTGTGATAAGCCGACTAAGGGTCAGGAAATGTCAGGTGTGCACAAGGCCTGTGCAGCAGAACCTTGGACAGGAAGAAGAAAGATGGTATGAGGTGGAGCTATAAATAGCCGGCCCAGGAAGGGTCAGACCAGGGGACACAGAGTTAACTGTCTAAATCAGTGAAAGCTGAACTCAGAATTTGCACACCAGGTTAAGTCAAAATTTGGTTAATGAAGTTGAAGTCCAAACTGAAAATAAGAAATGTAAGCTGGGGAAGCTGCAGAAGTTACTTCCTATTGAATTAGAAAGCGAGGCCGTGCCAGCCTGTGCAAACTCTTCTGCAAAGCCTGGTTTTAGTGCCTGCTGGAGGAAGACGCGAGTCTGCAGGTAAGTGTCCATTTTCCTGAAGGTTTTCTGATGATTCACAGAAACAAGAATAGCGAAGTCCTGAGAACCAATTTCAGAATCGGAAAGAATAAGACAAAATTAGCCTTGGGTATTTTTTTCCTTCCCATTTCTTCTTAGATTTTAGTTCCCTGAAATAGGATCATTCACCTGTCATCCTGGCTATGCTTACTTCCTATGGAGACATGATATGGTCTTAACATCACCCTTAAAGGACATGGAAGCATCTTTTCTTGATACTACGATTTCCCCACACCCATGACTCCCATGCTTGCTTACTTCATACTTCTTTATATTACTTAACATTGTAGAATCAGTTTTTAAGTAGTATTACCCAGCCCTTTCCCCTTTCTGAGCAATCTAGATATGTTACAAGGCTTTGAGTCAATCAACAATGTTATTTAGTATCCCTTTTTTGCTCATTGTTATACTAAAGTAAAGGATAATAGATATATGGCAAATCTAGCAATGCCCTTTGTCCTTTTTTGCATATATATAATTGGTCACAGTCCATCAAATCTAATCTTTGATCTTTTTCAATATATTTTTCAGGTAGCCACTTACATTTAGTTTAAGTTGATAGTTGAGGTCAAGTGTAGGGCATTATTAAGCACGAACAGCAAATGAGGAAAGAATACAGTCAATTTGGGCTAATGGTGAAACAGATCAGACTGACTTGAAGAAATCAAAAGACTGACACACAAATATAACAAATGGAGGGAACCTAGAGCCAAGTCTGGCAGATGTGTCTGACTTTCCTCTAGGGCTTTCCTCCTCTTGGCTTTCAAAGGCCTTGCCCCAGCGGCAAGTTCTCACTCTTTGTCTGCCTCTTTCTTCAGTGTTACTGGAGCTCACACAGTTGTAAATAATGAACCAGAAGGTTTGAGAATGCTAAGCCTCTGGGAGAGAACCTTTCATCATTAAGGAAGACAGTGGTGGACAAAAGCCCTCATTCTCCCTGTGTCCGAGGGGGTGGGTCCTGAGTTTGTCTCACAGAGTCTCTCTGAGGAAGTTCTGCATGATTGAGCCCCTTTTGCTCTTCATTGTCTCCTCCTCCCCTCCCTGTGTCACTTGTTTTTTTTTTGGCGGCACCAGGGATTGAACTCATGACCTTGCACTTGCTAGGCAGGTGCTTAGGCTTCTGAGTTAGAGCCCCGGCCCCTGTGTCACTTGTTTTTGAAACGTGTTTACTTGTTTTGCTGGGTTTTCATTCCAGGTCATCTATCTGCCTCTAAATTGTCATCTTAGAGTCTGCTTTTAGGGCTGTCCAAAATGAGGTTCTGGGCTAACATTATAGGAACCATTAAAATTCTAGTTATGCAAGATGAATATGTTGTAGAGATCTGCCATACAACATAGTGCCTATAGTTATCAATACTGTAATGTGCACTCAAAAAAATTAAGAAAGTAGATCTCATGTTAAGTATTCTTGCCACAAAGCAAAATAAATACCCAGAATTTGTAGGAGCAAAAGGAAATTTGGTGTTTATGGATATGTTTATTATCTCAATTGTAATGGTCTCACTGTGTATGTGTATGTCCAAACTCATCAAATTACATTCATTAAATATGTGCAACTTTTCTGTAGCAATTAAACTTCAATAAAGATAACTTAAAAATGATAATTCATGTAATCAACATCATTTTTAATATCAACATGGGAGTCATTTTATGATGCGATCGTTAGAGTTGGGGGGACCAATAGTAGGTTGGGTTATTGTTGATAATTCTTTCTTTGCTGTCCCAGAAGGAATATTGGACATCCTTGTTCAACTCTGTCGAACTCAGAGGTACCCACATGTCAGCTCATAGTTTTCCATACCATTTTTCCCTCTGCGATAAGCTAGGCAAAGTCCCAGATGAAGGTACTCTGTCAGAAGGGGGCTCTGTAGAGAAGATGGTAGACATGGAACACAGCCTGAGTTGGTCCATAACAAACATGTATTAAGGATAAGAAATAGGATTTTTGAGTACATTATTCATTACTGAGATTGTTAAGCAGTTTGTTACCAGAGCATAACTTAGGCTAAAGTGGCTAATATAGAACCGTTCAAAATAAATGGGTATGGTGACCTGTAATCCCAATTTCTGGGGACCCTGGAGCAGGACAATCAAAATTTTGAGGTCAGCCTAGGTTACATAATGAGATGCCATCTCAAAAAAAAATTAATTCTATTGTTTTCAATCTTGGTTAATCATAAGATTTGTTGAAGTTACTTTTCTTTTATTGCTGAGACAAAATACCCAACACCCATAGTTAAATAGGGAAAGGTTTACTAGTTCATAGAGGTTTTAGTCTATAATCAGCTGCTTCCAAGGTGGGGTGGCATGGCAGACAGGCATCTCAGAGGAGAAACAGTTCATGGTGGGCAGAAGGTAGTAAAGCAACAAGGGAAAAGACAAGTCTCTTTCTGTCCTTTATATTGTATCCAAACTACCAAGATTAGGGTAGTGCCAGACCATCAGTGGGCCGATTTAGGAATCACCACCTTTACTCCTAGAACCGTTAATCCAAGTATTGTACCATGAATCAGTCATATGCTCTAGATGCAGCCACCTCTGAAAAAGCCCCACTATAACTGCATAAGGCTTTGGGGGGACATCTAGACACAAGCAATAACAAGATTAGAGAGATTGTATATTTATAAATTTAAGTACTGATTCTAATTTAGTAGTGGGAGCAGAATGTAGAAATTTGCATGTAAAAAAGTCTCAGATGGTTCTAATGATCTGTTTGAAAGTCAACCATTTTGCTAATTTTAAAGGTGAAAGGAGATTGAAAATTTGAAAAATTTCTATTCTTTTAACAAATTTATAAAAAAATACCATTATGATCATGGTCAGAATTTGAATTATTTATTAAGTATTTTCTCCTAGAGAGTAGAAAAGTAAATTCAATATTCAGTATACCAAAAATAAGGGGAATTTCTGATTTAGTATTATCAAAACTAGTAATGTTTATTATATGTCATGTAAAGGCCATCTAGGTTCCAACCTAATCAAAAATGATAAATGCAGCATGTTACTAAGGCCATTAGTAGGTCAGAAAGGCAAAGAATAGTTAGTCTTTAATAATAGAAAGAAAATTTGTTGCATAGATACACCCAGGGAAACAGTGTCCTTGCTATTAAGAGATTACACGTCCAACAAGGGAACTTGTCATGGAGACCAGGAGATCAAATTAAAGGTGGTTCAAGGGCAGCTGATGAAATTTTCTAGCATCACGCCTACCCAGTAGCTCTGTTCTAGTCACTTATCTGGGTCACTGCAAATATTTACATTATAGAAATTACTTATTCAATTCAATTTTGTCTTTGGCCTTACTCAGGAAGGCATTTTAATAGACACTGCTGAGGTCTGAATTCTCTCAAGGACAGTAGGGCAAACTAGTGGTGTACACACACAGGTAATGTAAAAGAGAACTTGGTAATTACAATGAGGAAGGAACATCCCTTGAACTTACTCAGTTTCCTCAGTGATCTGTGTCTGCAAGGGAACTTTTTTCTGAAGGGACTCTTGTATAACTGTTCAGTTTAAGTCCCACGGTCAAGGCTGTTGCTAAGTGTGTTTCACATCACTCAGAGCTGCATGAGCTTCTGGGAAATGCAAGGTCCTGCTCAGCCTTTATTTCCTTATTACCACTCATTTCTGTCCATTGAAATCCAGCATTTGGCATCACCATATTTCTCAAATTAACCTGTTCAGAGGTCACCCAGGACTTACTCATTTGCTCTCTCTCTGGACTTTGACATTATTGATAAACCTCTTTCACTGAAGCTTTTTCTTAAAATAAACTTTATACTATTGCATTCGTTATTATATAGTTATATTCTATACTGTGTTTTAAAGGTCTATCAATAACAGCTTTCATTTTCTAATCTCTTATTAGATATTAGGGACTTTGTACCTATTATTTTTTTTTTAAGACCAGAATATATTTATTGGGAGAAAGAAAGCTTCTGTGTGAGAGAGAGACAGAAGTGGTCTCAAGTGGGTTGCTAAGCACCCTGCCTTTTGTAGGGTTTTTTTATTTTTTATTTTTTTTGTAGGGTTTTTTTAATAGAGCAAATCCTCAATGGGAGGTAGGCCCAAGGTGGGGAAAAATGGGAAATCACAAGGTGAGCATGAAGTGGAATAAAACTGTAGTCAACCAATAAGATTACGAGTATACTTTCTCAGGTAGAATTGATTAAACTGGGGGAAAAATCATGTTGCAAGCAAAATGGGGAAGCAAATAAGGAAGCAAGCCATGTAGTAAGTGAGCATGCACACGGAACAGGGGCTTCTCTGTAGGGGGTTGGGTTAGTGGCTCTTCCTGGCTTTCTCAAGATGATACCTATTTAGAATATTAGTCACTGATGTTTATCCTTAGGAAGTATGTGGATGCATTTGTTTTGTCTTTTGAATTGAGGTCTGGCCCACAGTAGAGGTGCCTGTCTTCCCCACAATTGCAAGGTATCTCATCTTTAGCACTGGCTCCTTCAAGGGCCCATCCCTATCTGACTGCCT
>RJWT010028917.1:0-15074 GCA_004365215.1 Cuniculus paca | reverse complement strand
GGTTCTCTTCTCTGTACCCAGTTACTGCGGGGAGGGGTTTCTTTGGAGCATATGACACGGCAGTGGCGTCACGGGTGTGCTTTCTTCCACTGTGTGACCAGCATTTGAAGAAGCGGCTGATTTAGCAGGAAGGCAGCTTCTATAGATGCGTTCTTTTGCTCAGTTTCCACTGTCCCTCAGATAATTACCCAGACGTTATGGCCCTGTGGACTTACAGCATCGCCTTGATTTGGGAAGAGCCTTGGGAAATACTAAAAGGGTGCTTCGGGGACAAGCTCTGAAATGTCCTAGTTTTCCTTGGGAACCATACATGTGGCCACCCCAAGCAGCGATGTCCACCAGTTCGCATGTGTCTGAAACTCTGGCCAGTCCTTCAGAATGCAAGACGTCACTGACAACACCTATCAGACCTGGAACTCCTGGTCCCACCGGCCAGGCGGACCCTGATCATGTGCCCCACCAGACAGAAGCAGCAGCAGCAGCAGCAGCAGCAGAGATGACCCCCAAAGCCTGCTGCGTCTCATGCAGCTGAGGAAGCCAAAGTGAGAATGGGAACTAGAAGGCTGGGACTCCTCAATGCCTCCTGCGCGCCATGCCATCCCTCCCCCGAGCCTAACTATTACATGTGTTCTACATACCCTCTCTCAGCGTCTCCCCTCCCACCTGACTTTCCCCATCAGGTGCTCAATAATGCCATCACCAGAGGTCCTTGATTTTCTAATCTAACCTTACATTGGTAATTCTTCTTTCATACTGTTTTTCTTTCTCAAAACTCTGAGGACCTTGCTTCACTCTCCCACAGTTCAACATTGCTGACAAGTTAGCTGACAATGACTTGGATACACAGATAACCTGTACTTTTTTTTATTTCATTAGTTTATTGATTGAAGTAGAAATCAGTCTGTTAATTCTTTCTGAAGCTAATTACTCTCTGCACAATTCACCCCACTCCCCAAATTGTTTTTATTTTCTTTTCTCCACTCAGGAACATAATTGCACTGGCCTGGAGCACAGAAACAAAATCAGCTCCTCAAAATCAGATGCACTCATAGTCACTATGATAGATAAAGACATGGCCAAAATCAACTGTGACTCCTGCTCATGGTTATAGGTGAAAGAGTTGAATGACTGACAGTTTTGAAATTTTGTATGAAAACAAACACACATACAATGCACACACATTCTAGTTACCGTTATTAACAGACCTATGAAGATCAGTAAGACATACATGAATCTACAATGTGCGGCAACCTGTTAATATGACATCATTATACAATTTTAAAGAACGAACTTAGAATTATTTTTTCTGTTAGGCTCACCTATCATCAGCTGCATATTTTAGAACGTTGTACCTCTTCTCTCATGTAGGACATAGTTCGTTGTATCAGGGAAACAGTTAATTATCTTTGTGTCACTGGAGTGTAGTTCAGAGAAGAAGGAGACAACACAGAGTCAGAGGAGCAGCTGGGGACAATCGCCGGTGGCTGCAGCTGAGTGGAGATGTGGAGACGCTAGTGATGCTGGAGCCTCAGGTGGGCGCTCCTAGTCCTCCAGTTCAACCCAAGCCTGGCTGCCCAGCCTTCCACCATCAATCTCTTTATCTACATGGCTTGTTTTACTACGGTTTCATATTCAGTTTCAGTTGTTTGTAACCAAAGAATCGTGATCCTTTCTGATGGGGCCCATGACTCTGTGGATGTCAACCGTATCTGTCTAGGAGATAACGGGAGGAGTCTTGGCATGTCTGTGCTGGCTGACAGTGACTAGAGAATCCTTTGTCCTTAAAAGTAGCAAAACCAGCTGCCTCATAAGTGTCACAGAAGCCCCATCTGTGTGGTATAGGAAGCTTGCTTTTTAACAGAAGTAGTTTGGCAAGAACACTTTTTACCATTTCCAAAACATTGGCAATCTTTGCCATTTCAAAAGGAGCTTACAAAATAAGAATTTTTGATGGCATTAGCATGTAAATAGTGAATATAAAAAAGGAAATGATTGCATAAGAAGATGTCTGCAGTTTCAACCCGTTACCTACTGAAAGGAAATAAGGAGGCTGTCAACTGCTTGATGACTTGCTTCAAAATGTTAAATACAATGTTAGCTAATCTAGAAGGGGCCATTAGACGAGAGAATTCCTGCAAGTTTTTCCTCCATCTGTTGCACTAGCCAGCCTATTTGCAACACATAGCTTTGCTGAAGGATCTCAAAAGAATGGAGTTTCCTGTGTTTGGCAACTTTATGGAATGTGTCAAGGGAAGATTGTTGTACCAGGAAATTCAGGATTTAGCAAGGTGGCCATTCTTCTGATCTGAGATTTGCTCGCTCTACCACCTCTCCATTGAAAGTATCCTGTTGAGAAGAATCGCTAGCTTGGACCAACAGAGCACTTTATTCTCTGAGTCCCTGCTTTAATTGACAAGAACTTTTGCCCAGAAAACACTGCGGCTTTTGGCCTCCATCCCTCAGTCTCAACAATAGTGTAAGAGTAAAATTGTTCACAGAAGTTCTTATCCAACACTGTTGTTGACATTTTAACTTAAATTGGGTTGCAAAAATAATAGTAAATAAATGTAAAGTAATGTCATTGATTCCATTGAAAGTTTGCAGCTTAAATTTTGTATTTTTAATTTGTTTAATCTGCATAGAAACAAGTACTGTATTGAATTTTGAGTCAACGACTGACAATATATCCTATGGTGGTCCCATGAGATTATAGTGAAGGCAAATATTCCTGTTGCCCAGTGACACCGTAGCTGTCCTGGCATTGTGACACACACATTACTTGTGTGTTTGGGATGATGCTGATGCAAACAAACCTGCCGTGCTGCCTTTTGTATAAAAATACAGCACCTGCTGTTATGTGCAGTACGGTACATACATAATACTTGGTAATAATAGTCAATGACTCTACTGCTACCTCTCTTTTTTTTTCTAATTGTTATTACTGTTTAGAGTGTACATCTTCTTTAAAAAAGAAATTGACAAGAAGACTAAGTACGATGTGTGATGCCAGCAGCAGCTTCATAGATCGCCCATTAACACAGCCCACAAGGCCAGATCCAGCGTCTGACCTTGACCGCCCAGGCTGATGCAAAACTTGTGTTTTTACGTTGCCTGACTGCGCAATGCTCAGGACACATCCCCATCGGTACATGACAGCATGACTGTAACCATTATGTGATCTGCGTAGTGTCAGATAGTCAAGAACTTTACATAACAAGTCCACAAAATCAGCAGATTTTACCATCATCCCAAATGTTAACTTAGTAGACATGCAGACTATAACAGTTATTCAAAATCTGCATCATTCCTCAAATTCAGCTACTTCCTAATGAAAGGTTATTTTTATTTCTGATAGCTACCACAGTTTTGTTGAAAAGATATTTTCTAAATGTATGGCATTTTCACAGACTATTAATACAAAAACATCACGTGTGTCACATTGCATGTCCAGCACACAAAAAAGAATACCAAGAAAAAAACCACTCTTTGCAGCTCTTACTACACTGGGCCTGTGGCCATTGGGCTATGTTTCAGCAACCATAAATTATAGTAAGGAATGCCCTTCAGCAATTATCTCAGCCATGAGATGTTTAAATTTAGTTGGTCTGCACTCCCATGGACCTAATGACATGTTTATCAACAAAGAATTATAAATAGGAAAAAGTGAAAGTCCAGTGTGGAAACAAGCTATCTTGTCATTTCATGCCTGGTTGGCCAGTGGACAGAGTCCCATGCATCTGCAGAGGGGAGAAGTGTGTGATCCAACAGCAGGTGTATTCACTAACATACTTTTGAAACACTGATAAACATTGACAGTGTTTCAAGGTGTACATAACAACTACCATGTGAGATGCAAATATTTATGTTTCTATGGGTCACAAAGTTCATTGGCTTTAGGAGGACATGTCAGAAGTCTGCAAGTATTTCACTGAAATAGGAATAGAAGTTTTGCATTCACAAAAAGAAGATGAAAACATGCTCCTTTTTTTGTTTGTTTGTTCTTGTTTTACAGAGTCTTACTAGGTAGTTCAGGCTGGCCTGGAACTCACTATATATCCCAGGCTGGCCTGGAACTCACAGCGATTCTCCTGCTTCAGCCTCCTGAATGCTGGGATTACAAGCATGCACCACCATGCTTAGCAAAACGCACTCTTGAAATACTTAGAAATAAGAGATTATATCCCTATATTACCTTACTTTAATTGTATCACTGAGACATGTTTTTAAATTCAAAGTTCTGAAATCACTGTAATGGATATACCTGGAAAAATTACAAGATGGCCTTGTTAAATTGCTAATATAGAAGAAGAGAATAAAATCCAGTATTCCAAATTTTCAAGTAGGGAAAGAAGTGTTTTTCCACAGAAGAACTGAAATAGAGACTTTTCCAGGGGTGTATTTATATATAGAAACAGTAGATATTAGGAAATGCTTTCAGATTGTTCTGCCCCTTATCTTGATGACATCACAATTGATCCCAGGTACACAATTTTTTTTCTCTGATATGCAACTTTTTAAAGACATTGACCTACCCCAAAATGAACTTATTGATGAGAGGGGAAAAACTAAAATAATCGAAGTTTTGGAGAACTCCAGTGCCCCTTGAAAAAATCCTATCTTTGCCTTACTAAGCAAACTTTGAAACTGGAATTCCCCTGGCACCAACAAGTCTTACAGATCCAAACTTCTCCATATTGTATAGTCTAGTCGCTATATGTAATACATTTACATATGAGACAAAGCTGGAAGTACATTTTAAGCAGCAACAAATCCTTTAAGAAAATATAGTTGAAAATCAAGAAAACCATAGTGAAAACAGAAAGTTAAATGGCAAAGGGCAAAAGAATATTTTTGGCATTTATCCAAACAGTTAAAATTTCTGGTGTTCCTCGCTCTTTTCTGAGTATCTAAATTTCTGCTGGTATCATTTCATGCAATGTGGGGGATTTTGTTTAGCATTGCATGATGTGCTGGAGATGAATTATTAGTTTTCCTTAAATAAAAAATATATATCTGTGTGCGTGTGTGTGTGCATGCATGTGTGTGTGCGTGTGCATGTGTGGTGCCAGAGGTCAAACTCAAGGCCTCAAGCATACCAGGCAAGTGCTCTGCCCCTAAGCTGTACTCTCAGGCCCCCTTCACCTCCATTCTTAGTGATTTTTTCATTGAATCTAGAATTCTGTGCTGCCAACTTTTTCTTTCTGTGCTTGAAACGGTTAATTTATTCTCTTCTGGCCAGCACAGTTTTCTTTAGTCAATCATGAATTGGATCACTGATCTCTTGTTGGTAACACATCATTTTTCTCTTACTATTCACAAGATTTCCTCTTCTATCTTTCAACAATTTTTTATTATGCTTCAACATGGACTTCTTTGTTTTTATCTGGCTTGGTATTTGTTTAGTACTTATACCTACACATTTCCACTTTTTAATCAAATTTAAGAAGTATTCAGACAGTTCTTTGCCCTGTTTCTTGGCATCTGTTCTGTGCATGCATCATGCAGTGGTCAGAGGTTTGGACAGAAAGAATTTGCACATTCCCCCTTTGGTTCTTTTTACAGGCTTCTCCCACGATCTTTCGTTTTCACAATTTCACATCTTCTCTTTTCTGGTTTCCAGGCCAGAAAGAATACAGTTTTTCGACAGGATCTGCTGCCTTTGTTGTTGTCTTGTGCAGACTGCAGTAGGTGCTCTGCAGTCAGCCCCCAGGAAGGAACCGACTCTTGAAGCTCTCTGTTCCTTTCTTCATTCAGTTCCTCCCCATCCAGTCTGCTGCTTTGCCTCATTCTTCAGTAGCTTCAGGAAAGCAGCTTAAGCTTTTATTTATTTGAATTTACTTTGTCTTTAGCTGGGCTGTGTAGTGTGTTCTCTGTGTGTAAGTCATTCGTTTTTAGACAGAAGTTTCACATCGGTGCACCTGACTTGAGCACATTTGTCAAATGCCTAAATGCTACCTTCAAGAGAGGCTGGGAAAAAACTCAGTTGTAGGTTTTCTGTTTTCCAAAGGCGGAACTTATAAGATAGGAAATTTCCAAAACACAGCAGTATGAGAGAAGTTTACTATTGTTTACTTCAAAAATCTGAGTAGCATTTGAACAACAGTTCACTTCTTGGTTGCCCAATATTATACACCATTCGGACTTAAATTTCCAAACCATAATAAAACCTATAAAATGGTCTGGCCTCAGTTCATGCAACTATACCTTATACAAATGGAAAGATCTGTGTTCTTTCCCTAAAAGGGGGGCATTCCAAAGTCTCTTCAGGTTAAACCTCCAGCACTGAGTACCCGTTACTTCCTTCCTCTACTCTTCCTTCCATGTTTACTGCGCATTCAGCAGATTGTTCTATGTTGAGGGATGACTAGATATTCCAAAAAGTTCTGAATCCTATATGAATCTTTGGTATATGAACTTGCTTTAACCCAAGCTTTTTTTTGTGTTCTCTGCACAGTGATATTACAAACAAAATCAAACCCAAAACCCCAACTCTTTAAAGCTTAGGAGTAGCCACTGTGTGGTTATGAGAGCTATAATTGCTGTCATCACCCGATTAACCTTATGATAGTTCACCACCTTACAAGATGTATATCCATGCTGAATTTAAGTAACAGTATTGCACAAATCACCATCCCTCTAGTTTTCAAGTCTTTGATGGTTACGTTGACCTTGACATAGAAACTTGGGATTTACTCATTTGAGGACAAGAGGAGTTCCAGGGGCTCTCAATTTGGCTATTTCTATCATAGTAGCCCTCAATCAGTAGATTAGAGAGCCAGGTATTTTTTATAGCTAGGCATAGGAGGTGGGGGAGGATGTTTTTGGAGTTCCAATGAGCTCCCTCCCCATGACAAGAGTCTCCAGTTTTAATTTATTTTCTCAGATAACCCCCACAGCAAAACTGATGAATCACAGTGATGTCCCGGGTTTCTAGTTTCATTCAAGGGATGCTGACTCTGTGCACTGATTGAAGTCTGGGAATCAAGGGAGAAGCTGTGACTGTATTTGAGGGCTTACAGTTGACCACTGTTGGTTAATCCTAAAGTTTTCGGTTACACAGTTAAAATAGGATGTTCACAACCTGTTAATTTTATGCCCAGAAACTTTGCTACAGTAAAAATCTGTTGGGCCAGATGTGTTCTTCTCACTGTGCTGTTGCTCCCTAATCACTGAGCCTCACCTCCTTATCTCTGACAGCTTGGACCTGCACTTTGACAACCAGGGAGGTCATATCAATAATGGCATTTTCCACTCATCTCCTTGGCCTAAAGGAACCAGAGATATTGTGTTCCTCTCTTTGCTAGATGCAATTATCCATGTCCTGGAAAGGGGTCCAGAGTTTATGTTTCAGGGTGGTTGAATGAACAGGTCACAGTCCACTCTCTTACTTTCTGGTCTCCCGAAGACTTTGGTGTCTAATCCATTACACTGAAACATTTCTGATCTATCGGTTTCACTTAGAGCAAGCCAGCCCTGAATTCAAATTCTTTCTGCCCAAAGTGCTAGCTGCTGGAACAACTTAAGGCTGGTCAAGCTGATACATTTAATACAGTCTACCTGTATACCTACAAGATGCACACCTAATCCAAAGTAATAGCCTTCTCCCACAAGTCTACTTCCCTCAAAATCTATGACCTGCTCTGTGATGGCTTATGTTGCCCGTGCAAAGGTGAGCAGTTATAATCTAGTGAGACAGGACACTCACCTAAGTTGAGTTAAGCAACTTTATTACTGAAATACAGGCATCTGTGATAAACAGAATTCTACACCCACGCTGAGCAAGTCTACTATGGCTCAGGAAGTGGTGCAGCACAGGCAGAGTCATCTGTCCTTGTCCCATATTGCACCACAGCCAGGAGACCTAGCAGGGACTCTGCTCTGGGTTTCAGAGCCCAGTGCAACTGGAGTTGCTGAGCTCAAGCATTTCGGAACATCTTGCTCTGCGAGGAATGAGGACACAGCTCAGATTTCCTGGATGGGTTCTCCTTATCTCAGGATGTCGCATTCACTATATATTCCACCTGAGAGTCACAAGCGAGAGGAAGCTAAAACTGGGTGGGTCCAGGCCACCTGGGGACCTGTCTTCCTGCAGCCAGTCCTGAAATTTTTCTCCTTTATACAGACCAGGTAGGAAGGTAATGAACCATCTCTTGAGTTTTTTTCCTAGGGAATTTACTTTTTATGTAGGACACACATTTTTTTTTGTTTACAAATTTTGGATAGCATAAGTAAGAATTCTTAAGCATTACTGGTGTATAAAACACTTTCTTATGAATGATGCATTGGCACAAGGGCTCCACTGGGCTCTCAGTCCCCCTCTGGTCTAGAGACAACGAAGGGTAGGGTGAGAAGACCAGGAGGCTCTTTTAAAGAAAATGTGGCCTTAATATACATGGAGTAGTACTCTGCCATAAAGAATAAATGAGTCATTTGAGACCCTAAGGTTAAGTGACATAGATTGGACACACGAGTGTAGATATCACATGGTTCCTCTTATCTGAGAAACCCCTTGTATAAACAAAGAACAAAGTAAATGACTGATAATCAGAAATAGGGAGATAGAGCTTTTTTTAAAAGGGAAAGCGACGTAAAGATGGAGGGAAGAGGGAAGGGGAAGGGGAAGGGGATAAAAATAATTAAGATGTGTTAAGTACATGTACTAACGCCTTGTAAAGAAAATAATCATTATGTATTGCAAACATGTACCAAGAAAAATAAAAATTAGAAAAAGAGGTGAGTGCTTTGGATGAAGACAGCGAGAGGTCCTCCAGAAGGGTAGGAAGAGGCTCCTCAAAGAGGGATAGAGAGGCGCTGTCTAGAGTTCAGGGATCCTCCAGTCTTTGGGGTTTGGGACACAAGGCCTGCAAATCCTCCTTTTCTGTCCTCATTCTTACACCCAAAGTCCTCCTCATTCCTCTTTGATGGCCAATTACTCACACAAACCAGGCAACACTGTGAATTTGGTTGAGTCTGAATTTTGGCTGCCCTCCGGCTTAAGCCTTGACTTTGATTTTTGGCCACCTCTGTGCTGCGTCTGCAGTGAAGATAGATGACAGCTTCAGCACAAATCCCTGGTTTCCTGACCATGCCTCGAGCTGATAAATTAAGATTCTGAAACCTTTTCTTTCTGCTCTTCAGAGACAGGCAGACAGCCTACCCCATAGTCCTTGAAGGGCAGGTAAAGTAAATCTCTTCGAATCAATCACCATGTCCACCCTGGATTCTAAGTCACAAAGAGCAGAGTTCACCGTAGCTAGTTTGAGAATGAAAATAACTTATTAAATGACATTAGAGGCTCCCAGAACCTACCAATGGGCCAAGGGAGCGGCTTGAACAATGTCACAGACAGACTGCCCCAGGGGAGCTGCAGGGGCCGCAGGAACACAGTGCGGCAGCCCTTGAAAGGACATCGGTGCCCTGCCCCACTCCTGACCCTGCCCCTGATGTCTCTCAACCAAGCTGCTTGAGCTGTGCTTCATGGCGTCACCGCTCAGCCATCATCTTCCCGAGTCCTAATCTCCAGGGAGCGCTGGATTGGGGGAACTCTTGCCAGCTGTCTGCACCTGGCCCCAAGGAGCCTGGGAACCAGATGCCTTCCCATCTCCAGGACAGCGTTAGGGTCACGCCTTTGCTCAGATCCTGCTCACCGACACGTGAGGCTGATTCAAGCTGTGTTGGTTTCTCAGTCCCAAAGACAACTTCCAGGAGGACTTTCTGGGCTGTGGAATCTGGAGACCCTACTCTTCTTAGTATTTCTACTCATCCCTCTTTTTATTAATCTTACAAAAATATACATTTGATCTTATATATCAAATATATGCAATAAATTATGATATAATCAGTCTGTTTTTCACATCAAATCTTATAATTTTAAATGCCTATTTTATCATATTGGATCTGGCAAATATATTTTATCATATCTACTTGAAATGGGAAGGACACCCGATTTATATCACTCTCCATCTGGATCGTGCTTCATCCCGCTTGTTATCTCACATCTTAATTATTTCTCTTTCATGAATCTTTCAACACCAAGCTATACGCCATGCCATTGCCCTGTTTTTGTCCTTCAAAGCACCTTATCTGTCTCTGGGTTAAAGACGTAATACATTCTGCCTTGACTTCCAATTTTTGTATTTGCCAAGAAAATGGCAGAGGCACAGTCTCTGCTGTTCTGCTCAAGTGATACCCAGGAAGGCCCTGCCAGGTGCCAGGCCCTATACTGAGATAGCGGGATGCCAGGGTGATATGACTCGGTCTCTTAACGCATTGAGTGAAATACGCTAGGCAGAGAAAGCCAAATATTGCATGCTTTTGATCATATGTGGAATTAAAAAAAATTATTAGAGAGCAGAAAAAGAAGATAGAGATGAAAGAAACTATTAGAAAAGAGGAGTGGGGAGGAGGGAAGAAAGGGCAAAAGGGATAATGAGGGAGGGTGGAACAGTCGAAGTGTGTTCTGGTTGGGTGCAAATGCATCCAAGTGAAACCCACTTTTGCTATTAACTAATATGCACTAAAAAAAGAAAAAAAGAAAAAAAAAAGACCTTGGTTTCTGCCCCTAGGCACTTACGGTCCCATAAATGAGACTTTATGCTCCTTGAAATGCCTGTAACAGAATTTCACATTTGATAGTATCTAATATGGCTTGGTTGAATTTAAATGAAAACTGACTTATTCCAAAGGAAAGAAACCAGAGAATACAAAGGAGGGCAAAGAGCTGCACAAAACAGTGCCAGCCTCAGAAGCACAGATTTCAGCGGGGTGTGCTACAGGCAGAGGAGGGAGCCACCGCCACCCTGGTCCCTAGGCAAATGCACCTGAAGTGGGGACATCACTACCAGGCAAATATGAAGATGCAGAAGTCTCTGGCTAAGGAAGGGACGAGAGAGGCTGAGGGTTTACACAAGGTCCTGGGGAGGGGGTAAGATGCAGAGTATGAAACTCCTGCGCCCAGGCAGGAGGGGACCAGGACTGTGTGCAGTCATCCTGGACTTCGTGGACCCAACCTTGCTGTTTGTTGTCACCTCAGGATGAACGATTGTGGCAGACAAGCTTTTGATGTGATTATGAAAGCCTGATTCTGTCATATCAGTAAGGTGCAGTTGGAGAGGAGGAATGGAAAGGGCCCCTCTGTGCTTCCTATTTGATCTTGCTTGGGGTTTTATTACAAAATTCTGGACATTTTGTGTCCATAATAGAATTTTTTCCACCCACTTCGGGGAGAATATTATATTTCTCATCATTTGATGAAAGCTATAACATTTTATTAATACTCTGACTTAGCTTAGTATCATTCCAAAACAGTCTAGAATCACTCTTGGAATTCCTAAAAAATGGAAATTGTAAAAAATCTAAAAAATGCCTAGCTCAGTCAAGCATTTTTAAGGCCAGAGTAACGAGAAGGAAGGAAGGAGGTGGAGGAGGGAATGGAGAAGAGGGAGGAGGAAGAGAGGGGAGACCTGCTGTTCCTCCTGCTCCTGCTCCTTTTGCCCACTTAAGGATTCTCAGAAACCAAGCAACAAAGATATCATGTTCTGTTTCTTATCCATGCAGGCTTTCCTCAACTGGATCCTGCCTACTGGTTTTCACCGGTGCTCCTTTACTAACCTTCATTCCACATCTAGAGCCCACATTGGGAAGCTGATGAAAACCTGAACAAATCCAGAGAGGACGGAGGGCTGACTGTGAGGAGGAAGTGGGTGGGGAAGGAATGTCTGCTTTGTTCTGATGAGATTATTCATGTAATCACAGCCTGCAGGGAACTCACGACATAGTCTTAAAGCACACTCAGCATTGCACGCAGGAGGGAACAGGAGTGACACAAACAGTAATCTTGAGACAGGCTCATCCGATGGTGACTTCAGGCATCCAACCTGGAACTTTGTGTTATTTTGTTTCTTTTAAAAAGAAACCAATAATTAAGGACCCTTCATGAATGATACATTTGCCTAAAAAGGGGCAGAACAAAACCATTGTTAAACCCTTAAATTTTAAGGTTGATTGATGCTGTTTTTACAAAGAAGTCAATCAAAGTGATCCTTCCTGCTCAAACCTAAACTAATGCCTTTCTTGTCACCTCTGGGTGTTGGTCTGTTGTCCTTAGTCTAATACCACCTAAGGCTTCATAGGGCTTTACGCTCATTAACTTTTCACTCATCTTCAAAATTCTATTGCCAATCCTTAGGAGCTGGGTAGTGTCTGTCCCAGGAGAGCTTGGGACTTCTCCAGAGACTAAGATGGGGCTACAGTCTCTTCCTCCAGCAGCGAGCCCTGGTTCACACCTCACTCCCCATGACTGGTTTAATATTCTTTTTCTACACGTGTTCTGTCTTTTCTTCAGAGACTTAGAACCTCACAAATCTTGGCTTCTGTAGTGAAGTGATTTTTGTAGCCTTGAGTTTACTATCAACGTGTACCTTTGGTGACTTATCTACTGAAGTCATTTCAGGAGACTTATGGCATGTTAAAAACCTAAAGAAGATAGGAGTAATGACCTCATTCTAAGATTATCAATGTCTTAGTTCAGGCCATCAAAATATAGCACACTAGAAATGTACATTCTCACAGTTTTGGAGGCCAGAAGTCCATGTCAAGGGGTGGCAGATTCAGCATCTTGTGAGAATTCTCTTCTGGGTCTACAAATTGCTTCTCTTGCTGTATCCTCCCATGAAAGGAAGGAGAAGAGCTCTCTTGAATCCATTCTTGTGAGGACACTGAGAGGAAATCCTCACCCTCATGATATAATTGTTTCCCAAATCCTCCATCTCTAATACCTTTATGCCAAGAGTTTAGGGTTTAGCATGAATCTAGGGGCAACGAGAACATTCACAGCACTCAAAAAAGATAAAGCTCCCCTTTGGATATTTGTGTTGGATATTTGTGGGTACATCCTTGGTTGTCATAGAGATTGGGGATGCCATTGGCATTTAGGAGGATGTTAGATAAGCTGCAATCTACAACCTAATGACAGTTTCTCCCAGTTTTGCATCATATAGTGAAATACCTAAGATGATAACCTTTTCAAGAGAGAAGGCCTACTTTGGTTCACAATTTTGCAGGTTTCTGGCTGAGATTTGGTTGACCCATTGCTTTAAGCCTCTGCTGGGTCTTCCATGGGCCATGGGTAGGCATGGAACAGAGTGCATGGTAGAGCAAAGTTGCTTAGATCATGATGGGGGAGGAGAGAAAGAATATGACTGAGACCAATGACCCACTTCCAACATTCCAGTGACCTAAGGCTTCACATTCAAAGGGTTCCAGAGGACCATGTCATTAACACATGGACTTGGGGGGACATTTAGTATCCAATCTATAACACTATGTAACTTTTTCAAATGTGCCACTGGATTAATCATAAGACTAGTTTTAATTATCCAAGCCTACACCTTGATTCTAGTTTACATAGAAAGATAAAGTGTATTCGATGTGCACATTTGAATACATTTACCAGAATGAGACAACTGTACTTCGCTTCCTTGCTTCCTTCACAGCAGTGTGCTGATCAGCCTGCATTCCTGGCTGTTCCATTCGTGGAGTTTCTGTGAGTAGATGAGTCTGACTATATTTTTATATCATCTAGAATAAGTGGGTCTGAATATTCATACATTTAGGTATGTATTGTATAATTAATTATAAATTTCTCTGTTTTCATATTAGAGTTGAGATACTCGATTACTTTTTAGAAGTTTTGCTTTGAGATCAATTATATTATTTAGGAATCATTGCAAAGGGTCATTAAAAAGTACATGTTAATAAAATGTGCAATGGTTCTGATTCTGTTCATGAATGTTCCATCATTTATGAAGGATTTTATGTAAGTCTTGTCACATATTTACAATGTTTAAGTTTATTAGCTATTAACATTAACAATGGGACATTTTTCATGTAAAAATGTATTTTTCTGTCTTTTGACAGTAATGGAATATCTAGCAATCTTGGTTTTTCATTTCTGGCTGGTAGTAATCTGGGATTCAGAAATATCTGTCTACTTTGGACAAAGTTTATGATTATTTTTGGCAAGGAGGTCATAACATAATACCACAGAGTGGGTCCCTCCAACAACAAAAATTTACTTCTCACCGTTCTGGAGGCTGAAAGTCCAAATTAAGGTGTCGGAAAGATATATTCATTCAGAAGCCTCTTCTCTTGGCTAGCAAGTGGTTATCATCTCTCTCTGTATTCATGTGACATGTTTCTGTGTTATTTCACCAGTAGAACCATGAGTCCTAATATACTTTTTTCTTTATCTCAGATATTTTTTATGGCAATGGAAGGTGGTCTAACACACTGTCCCTATCAAAAGTGAAAAAACTTCAGGAGACACTGATGGGAGCATGATCTTCAAGCAAAATGGCAGATATCATATATTTAGATCTGTGTGAAGAACGTCCAAGGGTGTTGAAGTGAGACAAACTACTGCCTACCCAGGCTGAATTACATAATCAGGTGCTTTACTTAGTCCTGGAGGCCCTGCCACAGCCTATGTTGGCTCCTCTTGTGTCCTCTGAAGGCATTGCTTTTCCTCAAGAATGATCAGATAAGATGTGTGATCGATGACTTTTTAAAAAATGAATCACAGTAAAGGACACATTGCCGTGAATCCGACTTGAAGTACTCCACCTTACTTTGAGCACATCTGTTCCACTCTTATTGCCACTTTCTGATGCAGCTTTGGAAGTCCTCTTTCATGAGTGTTACCGTCCTGTTGCCTTGATGCCCTGAATTACTTCAAAACCTTTCCCTTTCATGGTCATTTTGACTTTGGACAAGAACCAGAAGTCACATGGCGCCAGATCTGCTGAATAAGGTGGATGAGGACCCACTGTAATGTTTTACAAGTCTGGTTTTTCCTTTGGATGATATGCAGCAGTAGCGCTCACCATATATTTGATCACATCTCAAAAACACATTCACAAAAGAGGACTTACTACTTCAGAAAATGGGGGAACAGTGGGGTAAGTGTGTTCAATAATGCAAGGGGGTGCTTGGAAGGGTTTAGGTACAATGTGTCTTTTATATAATACATTTAAAAAGTTTTAAACACTCACTGTATATTTTGATCACACCTCCTA
>RJWT010028916.1:0-15076 GCA_004365215.1 Cuniculus paca | reverse complement strand
GCTGCCAAAAAAAAAAAAAGAATAGATTATTTAATTAATAGTGTAATTGAAAAGCACTTGTAAACAATGCATATAGGAAAAATAGATTAGCAAGCCCAAATCAGGACTGAATCATCTGCTTCCAAAAGGGATGCTCTGAATTCTGGTCATCCTAGAGCTATCCTATGGCATTTAACTGGTAGCCACCGATCTTATTAAACTGATCATGAAATCTTGACTTGAATGCTGCTAAAGAAGCTATGGGGATTTCAGTTCAATGACCCTGGACATTCTACTCATTTAAAAGTACCAAAATGGAATGGGCTGCCTCCAGGTGGTAAATCCTGTGTCACTCTGAAGAGGAATACCATTTTCTGAAGTGTCTCCTGCATTAGGTAGGGAATTACACTAAAAATGCTTTAAGGCCCTTTAATCTGTCACTTTATGAGTGTGGCCTAAAGGGGCCTGCACTTTAACTGGGAATCAGAAAATGGATTCTTCTAGAAGCTGCTGTAGTGCTGTGTACCAGAGCAAGACTAGGACAGAAGCCAAGAGGCACTCTGGATGGCACTGCCAGGGCTCCCTGGGGGCTGCTGCCAGAAGAGACCTAGGCAACCGTGGATGATCCTACAGGGCAATGAATGAAGGCAAATGAAATGACTAATTTTGTTTTATTAGTAGTATTTCCTTCTCAGTGCTCTGCTTGGACCGATACTGACATGAATTGTGGTATTGGGGTAAATAATTGGGAGGTTATTGGGCTGAGATAGCTCCAGGGAGTTGAGATTCTGTTTAAACAAATCAAAACCCAATTCAACATAACACATAAAAGGAAACAACCTGCACCCTCTGAAACCGTTAGCCTCTAAGGAGGGCCTTCTCACCAGATTCTACCCAAGTAAGGCGAACATCTAAATGGAGCCAAGTGATTTCTTCACTTCTGTCAGTAGGGTCCAGTGGGGCTTCTTTCCAGGTTCTTGTGCCTTGAACAAAGAACTGGACAACACGCACAGAAAAGGTAGTGAAGAAATACATTTTTGGAAGGCAGGGTAAGAGCATGCCAGTAAACAGGTTCACTGTGGCCCCGAGGATAAAGATAAACTTGTATCCAAAGTTCCCGAGCTGGCTTCCCTCTCATGCAAATGAGGCACTGGGGCATTTGTCTTATCAAAAACTCACTCGGTGTTGGGCCAGATTTAAACTGTCCTATTAAAAGACACGTTGAGCTCCCCGTCAGATGTAAATGAAGGATTGAAAAACAGCAGCTTCTGATTGGTCCTGACTGGTTCTGATTGGTCAGACTCAAATGAAGTCTTGAAAATAGTGCTTTTTGGGTCAGTCCACAGTGTTCAGCCCCAAGCAGGCCATCATTTTGGATCCTGTGCTCTGCGCATATCCTCTCTTTTAGCTCAGTCTGTTAGCCATGGGTTTTTATGATTTGGACATTCTGCCCAGTTAGTTGTCGGGTTTGCTCCGGCACTAATCTCCTAGCTGTCTTCCACAGTCAGCCTATGAAAGCTCACTGCTCGTGCTGCTAGGCAGAGCTCTCTGAGTTCTCAGTGCTGCCCACGTCATCAATATTTCTCTGCTTCAATATACTCTGTTAAATTTAATTTGTTTTAAATTTTGAGCAGAGGAAATGCCTATTACACTTATCCCCCTTCCCCAATATTAGCTCTTACTTCAAATTGATGTTGAAGACTCATCTTCCTTTCTCTTTTGCCCTCTCCCTGGCCAGTAAAGTTGCTTTTTCATCTCTGCCTTTCCTTTCTTTCTCCTTTCTATAGTCACCTGTCTCATGTTCTATGCAATCTAGATCTTTAAATGATTGGACCTAGAAATCTACAATTTTAGGAAGTGCCTTTATTTTTGAAATGAAACAGGAATTTGCCCTTAGGAAAGACTGCTTTTTGAGTTTGACAGTCTTATAATTTTAATACAGATTCTTTAGATTGCTGGTGTTAAGTATTCCATCTAGTAAAGAACATTCACTCATTGAAGAAATATTTAAGTGTCTCGTGTGTCAGATGCCACATTCAAGTCTTGGTCGGACTTTTGAGGCAGCTAAGGTAGTCTTACCAGGGCAGTTTTTACACCAATGTTGGAAGCTTTCGCACCTGGGCACACACTGCCCACTCACGCTCTCCACACCTCCATCTTCAGAGTCAGAACAGAGCCCCACAGGCTTAGTGGACAACCCATCCTCCGCATCTCCAGGAGGAGTCATAGAAATACCAAAGATCAGAATCCCCCGTCACGAGATCGTTACCCTTCCTCCTCCTCAACACACACAACTGCACGCCAACGACCTTTCCCGGGGCCCAGAACTAAATGGAACTTGCCTTTCCTCTCCATTGTTAGCTGCAAAGAACTAGGCCCCCTATTTATTCATCATCCCCCAAATCTAAGCCCCAGGCTGTTCTGTACACTCTGAGTCCATCTCAGTAATGCTTATTAACCCTCCCATGTTGTCTAAAGTCACCTACCACTGGAATTCAGGGTCAGAATAGGCAATACCTATCCCCTCAGCTCTGGAGCCTTAAAAGCTCCCTTCGCCTCTGCTGCAGCCGAACCTGGATCTTCCCTGAGTGTGCTGCTTCCCCTGCAGCCTCTCCCAGGTCAGCTGTGTTACTGCCCACCTTCCTTCTGCTCCTGAAGCGGCTAGGTCCTTCCTGTTCCTCAATCTTGCGTCCCAGTCATTTTCCTTTCACCTCCCCTAAAATCTATTGAGGCAGAAAATAGCGTGGGAGACATCCTGGCGTTGGGCTCTTGACAGATAGGATGCCTCCTAGCTCTTCAAAACCAAAGGAGCATCCTGCTGTCATCATCTTTAACATCCTGACATGAGCCTCAAAACGTGCTCCTCCCTTTATCGCACTTGCTTGACCTCTGGCATGAGTCTAAAGAGTGCAGAGTAACCAAGGGTAACCCCAGAGTCATTATAATATCATTAGCATTTCCGTTTTGACGTGTCCCTCATTCTGTCTAGGCCCCTATAAAGTCAAAAACACCCCCTCCTGATGTGAGAGTGGAGAATTTCAATTAACTGGACAGAGCGCCCTTAGGTGTCACCTCAGACCCTAACACCCTGGAAAAGGTTCCAGTAGATACCCCAAAACCTAAAGCAGATGGGCTCACTTTGAGTCAAACTTACTCTCCAAGTTCCTCATCAGCCTGTTCCCATTCTGTGCAGTGCACTTGCCTTTAATAAAGTGCTCCTTCTCTTCCTACTTTTGTGTACACAGCTCAGTTCTCCGTTCAGGATACAAAGAGCCTGTCTGGTAACATCTGTGCTTTTGAATCTGGTTTTTCTTTTTTATTCAACTACTATCTGTTATTATGGCCCCATATACTGCCTGGGTGAGTTCCCTTTGTTTCTTCAGTAATTGAGGTCCTCTCATGTCCCTCTCTCCAACTCTCCTCTGTAATCCTCAGTTAGTTTAATATCCACAGAAAAAAGCCACACAGCCATGAGGATGACAGGAAGATTTGGGTTTTGTGAGCTTGGAGCTTATGTTTTTGAGGGCCTTCTTTAAAAAATAATAATGCGAAATTATAAATGCAAAATTGCTAGGACCTTCCCAGTCAGACTGTCGAAAGGATCCGCAGAAGCCAGTGAGGGGCCCTGAGCCTCAGTTTCATTAGCTACATAAGTTGCTGACTGGTCTCTCACCTCAAGCGGACTTTTAATGCTGCCCATCAATTATACTCTATCTCCACTACCAGTGTCCTAAATGGCTATTCCAGGGAGAAAAATAGAAGCAATAAAAAGGAACTTCCAGGAGCTCCCATAACCCACTGCACCTGTGCCGTGTGCTTTGCCTGTCCTCGTTACAACTGATGAACGGTCTGCGCTAGAGCCCTTCCAGCCAGCTCCTCAAAGGCCAGCCCTTCCACCGGCGCCCAGAGCGCCTCTCCTCTCCCCTGCTCAAGGACACCCCTCTGGTGAGCTTCCATCTCCATTCCTGACTGTTTCTCAGTCTCTGTGTCTGTCTGTCTGTCTGTCTGTCTGTCTGTCCCTCTCTCTCCATATCACATGCTCTAGTGGATCCTTCCTATGAACGCACAAATGTGTTGAAATGTTGTTCATCCTCAACGTTAAAGAAAGAGTTCCTGACTTCACCTCCCTTGGGCTAATGCCCTACTTATCTCCATTTTACCGCAAAACTCCTCAAAAGAGCTGCCTACTCAGTCAGTGCCTCTCTTGCACCCAGTCTGGCTATGTTTTTCCCTCCATTACCCCATTGCACCTCCCTGTTAGGCCTCTGAGGGTCTCCCTGTTGATAACCCACCTGGTCCTCTCTCAGGCCTTGTGTGAGGCACTGGACACCACTGATCCTTGCTTCTGGGGGCGGTTCCTTCTTCTCGCATCTCCTCCTCAATTCATGTTTGGGATGCTCTACATCCCTCCCTGCCAGTGGCTTTTTCTGCCCCACCCTTCTTTGTAAGGCACAGTCTTCAGAAAATAGCAAATAGCTTATCATATGCAGGGAGTAGGGGCCCCAAAGCTCAGGATCTGGTGGCTTGAGCGACTTGAGGGACCACTGACTCTCAGTGGCAGACATGAGGGTGTGTCAGAGGGTGGATGTCACTCACTTTCAGAGGCCCCTTACTGAAGGGGCTGTCACTTTGGGAATGGGGTGGGTTTTAAATAGGTTCTGGTAGCTACTTACGTGTATGGCTGATGAAAATATGAATCTTCAGGTTGCTTGAATTTGAAGTATGAAAACTTTCCATTCTCATCCCAATCTTTCTGACCTCTACTGTTGAAGTGACTCAGGCTCAGAGGCTGGATCTTTCATCTTTTCTAAACCCATGAATTCCCTGGTGATTTAATCTTGCCTTATGGGTCAATTTATCCATTAGGTACAATGGGCATAATATTTAGGGTCCATAATACTATTACAGACCCGTGAAAATGTTTTGTTTTAATACTAGAAAGAAAATGGGTAAGATAATCATAAATCCAGCCTAGATTGTATTTATCTTCTTACTTTTTTTCTTTTAATAAAGGAAGAAGCCCATGAAGGCAAAATTGCTTAGGGCCCACAGAAGTCACAATGTGGCCGAGTCTAATGGCTTTAACGACCATGTAGATGCAGACAAATGCTCCTCCCATACTTATTTCTCCAACTTGGACCTCTACTCTAAACTTCAGATTTGCATTTCTAACTGCTTTTCCATGTCTTTGTGGAATGCTCAAACTGACCCGTTAATCAGGAAAAATCTAGGTTTGGGGAAGCTGAAGATTATACAGTTATTGTGTGCTTCATTTTTAAGTGCAAAAGAATTAGGCACATAAATAAATATTCATTTAGAAAGAGCAAAACATCACAGCTAAACTCCTATGCTGAAAAGTCAATGACTTGTGAATATCACGAAATCTAGAAAAATAATATATTTTTCTTAACTACTTCACACACTTTTCAATACATTTTGCCATTTGCAAATATATACTCTTGAGTAACCTCTTCATGGTTGGTAAGAAGTAGATTTTTAACACTGATAGTTCAATAAAGTTTCTTTGAGCTTCACAACTTGTTAATAGGAATATCATATAATTCTAAGATTATTTTTTAATTTGTAGAAGACTAGAAAGTTTGTTTTCTACATAAACTGAAATATTTCAAGGTGTTTCAAGGTTTTCTGTTCCGTGATTGCATCTAAGTATCTTTAATGCTTACTAAATATTTTATCAATATCTTACTGTGTTGACACATTTTGAGTTTATATTGTCTTCACTTGTGTCAATGTGTTTTGTGAAGTTACTGTGTTTATTTAATTTTCTTCATTAACTGGATTAACCAGTTTATAACTTCTATTTTAAATTTCTTGCCTCTTCCAGCATCATCTGAAAAATATGCTACAGCTTAGTTTTCAGTGTCAAAATAATTTCCTTCTTCATTGTTTATATTTGTTTTTGCTTAATATTCTACTGATTTTTATGTAAATATCTCAGTTCTTTAAGAAATACATTTAAAAACAAATGATACTCTTCGAAAATATTTCAAACAGTAGTCTCTAATTTCTTACTCATTTTAAACATTTCAAAACGTCTTTCCAAATCCAAGTTACAGTGCATTATTTATGTATCACCAAGTACACATTTTCATCAAAAATAAGAAAATATCCATTGTATAATTTTGGTTACATGTATTCAATCATCAAATATATTCCTGAAAGGAGAGATCTGTCATTTTGACTTGCCCTCAATAAAAACTGAATTCTTTGCTTATGATTTTATATATCTCATGATTAGAAAAATTTTATGGATTAGCTCTGGCTCTGCATATGTCTGCTCTTGATCTATTTCCAATATGGCTGTCAAAGTGATCTTAAAAAAGCAAGCCAGGTCATGTAAATCCTTTGCTCACAGTCATGCAACAGATCTTATCTTATCATTAATAAAAACCAATGTCCGGCAGTGCCCTGTTCAATCTGGCCCCATTAGTGACCTGTCTGACCTTACAAGGAAGCCAGAACTCTCACCTTTTCACTTGACTTCAATCTCACTGGCTCCCTTTGCCTGGGACTCTGTCCTAGGGCCACTGTACCAATTATTCTCTCTGCATAAAATGCTATTCTGCCTGATAGAAACCTGGCTCACTCCCTTATGTCCTTTGGCTCTGTGTTAAAACATCACCTGTCAGCAAGAACTTCCTTGATTATGCTATTGAAAATTGTCCTCCCAATACTTTCTACCCATTTTTCTATTTCTCTTAGTCCTTGTCATCAAAGCTACAGTATCTACTACATATCCTTAGGGTTTATGTAAGAATTCAATAAAAATTAGCTGATTGAATGAAACTCCAAAAGTCAGATATTTGTAAACACAACTTTAGATAAAAATCATCCTGAAACATCATTGCTGATTCTAAGGCAAGATGTGACTTGTCAGGTATTTGCTCTTTCCATTTCTCCATCAATAAGTTTTGGAGTTTACTATAGGCCTGCTGCTATGCTAGGTCCTGGGCACATACTGATGAAGGAAAGAGATATGGTCCCAGTCCTCCTGAAGGTCATGCTTATGAAGACAGGATGATTGGAATCATCTTGCTTGCCACATCACTCCTTGAATGTGGATTTACTTAGGACTGGGTAAGCTCAACTTGAGGAAATTTACTTTTAGTATGTTCTGTAGACACATTAGATCCAAACACACAATTAAAAGACGGCAACATCATATGCAATGAATTTCAAGCTAGGCATGGAGGAGAAAAGTTTAAGAGACAATAAATGTCTCTGTAAATTTCTTTTTAGTCTCATGTTCTGTGTTAATAGCTATAATTATGGAGACTTGATGACATCCATTATCCAAAAAAAAGGAGGAACCAGAGGGACGAACATACTAGCCTTTCGGGTAGCTTTCAAGTGCTAAAATTTAGGTTCTGGATCTAGAGTTGCTCAGGGAACATACAATTCCACAACTCAGGCTCCCACAGATTTTCCAACACTGTTCTCTCAGATGGTCGTGATATTTTTTGAGTGTAGGCACCCTGTCTGTTTAGTACATAGTATTTTGCAAGTTTTAATCATTCCCACTGCAGTGTGGGCAAAGGTGGGGGTGATGTGAGAGAGGAGATTCTCACCAGGCGGAAGCTTGAGAGCAATAGCTGTTTGAACCAAAATTGCCTGCATTTTCCTTGAATTCCATAAAACACAACTTGGAGGGAAAGCATCCCAGGGTCCTGCATGTGGTGGGCTCTCAAAAACATATTATTAAGTGTGTTAGACTGTCTTCTGCAAGTAACATCTTCTCACAGACTAGGGACATTGTAAACAAGAGAGGTCATGATGAAAAGAGGTTCGTTTGGTCCCATGGGTCTGGAGCTGCACGGTCAAGGGGCTGTGTCTGGTGACAGTCTCCTTGCTGGCGGAGTGTAAGCAAAGTGGGACAAGAACATATGTGTGTGTGTGTGTGTGTGTGTGTGTGTGTGTGTGTGTGTGTGTTTACACCTTCTGGTCTCTTTCCTCTCCTTATAAAGCCACCAACATGCAATCCAGGGCTCCACCCGTCTAGTTTGACTCCACCTCTAAACCCCATGAATAGATGAAGCTTCTGCCCTTTTCACATGGCACAATGGGAATTAAACTTCATCCTGAGTTTCAGAAAAGACAAACTATATCCAAACCATAGTGCTGAGGAAAGTAACATTTTCCAAACTGTACTCAGAAGGTACTGCAGGCAGGGCCACGCCCACCCAGGTTAGTAAATAGAATGGAGAACAGTATGCTGTTTCGAACAAATTAATTATGCTTGCTTTGGTTTGGCTCATTTGACTGTAAATATAGCCCAGATGCCTCAACCAACTCCAAAAACCTCCTGGAGTTACCAGTCCTTCCCTCCCGCCCTCCTTTCCTGCATATACATAGGTGAGAATTAAAACACACATGGAGAAAAGGAAACAAGAGAATGCAGTTCAGTGAGGCATCACCAAATCAGCACTTTTTGAGGCCAGTATCCAAGTCAAGACATAAATAACAGCGCTGACAATTCCTGCGAGCCCCCACTCAACCCTTCTCTCCCCACTGAGCCACCTCCCAGGCTTTGGGGGAAAGTGGTCAAAGGGAATATACATATACATATTAGTTTAACCACTGAGGCATGTGTCCCTAAATAGTGGTGTATAGTTAAATCTTTCTCTTAGAGCTTTAAAAAAATGTTTTATTAGTACATGTTTGCAGTATATATTTCCATTCATCTACCTAGGAAGCAGGTACATATTCTTAACATATCTTGATTCTTTTTATTCCCCTCTCCCTCCCCACTCTCCTCTCTTCCCACCTCTAGATCCCCCTCACATGTTTTCAGTTTTTTTTTTTCTTTAGTTCATGTTTGTGACACACAAAGATCACACTCATCGTGGGTAGTAGGCACAGGTACATGACACATCACAAATCATTTCATGGCCCCTTCACCTCCCCTCTCCTCGGTCTCTTGGTCCTCTTCCCATTTGCAAAAGATCTGTCTCCCTATTTCCTTTTATTGGTTTTTCATTTTGCTCTTTACTTCATTTGTACTTTGGGTTTCTCATATGAAAGAAGCCATATGGTATTTAAGCTTGTGTGTCTGATATAACTCTCTTAGAACTTTTAAATGAATGTAATGATACAGTATGGATTATTCTGAGTCTAGTTTTGTTAGCTTAGTATGATTGTGAGATACATGTGTAGAGTTAAACTTATTCATTTCAACTTTTGTATAGTATATATGTACCTATTATATATATATATATATATATATATATATATATATATATATATATATGAGAGAACATGAGCCTTTCACTCATTGTGTGTATTCTAAAAATATTCTATGCTTTTTAATTTTATTTTTTAAATTTCTGTGGTACTGGGACTAGTGGTACTGGAATCCAAGGGAATTCTATTATTAAGCTACATGCTTGGTCCTCTTTTTTTAAACTTTGAGACAGGGTCTTGCTAAATTGTCCAGACTGGGCTCAAAATTATGACCCTCCTGCCTCAGTCTCCCAAAGTACTGAGATTACAGGCACATATCATTGTACCTGGTTGTCTCCTCCTCTTTTAAAAGTACTCCTTGATAAACAGAAATTATCCAATTTAGCAATCTATCTTTCCTATTATGGTTTTGCTTCATGTATGCTGTTTAAAAGATCATCCCTACTTCAAAGTTATAAAAATGCCCTACATATTCCTATAGAAACTATCCGGTTTTTGCCTTTCTCATATATAGCTACAATTAGTTCATGCAAAATTCATTTTCATGTGAAGCAATGAGGTAGCAGTTGACAGTTATGTTTTCCATATGGGCAGCCAATTTGCACAGCATCATCTGCTGAAAAGATTGTCTTTCCTCATTTACACAGAGTTGCATTTTTCATAAATTGTTCTATGTCCATAGATCAGTTTTGAGCATCATATTCCAATAACCTACCTGATTATTGCCAGTTTAAATATTTTGCAGTCTTCATTCTGCATCTTTGTAAGTTTTGGTACCCAAGAAAGCAAGTCATCCTGCCTTTACTCCTTCAAGGGTATTTTGGCTATTGTTGGCCTTTCATATTTCCATAAAATATTTTAGAATCAGTTTGTTAAGGTCCATAAAAATGTATTGAGACTTTGTGATTCTATATAGATCAGTAAGGAGACAGTTATTATATTTTCAAATCTTAAAATCCATGAATACCACTATGTTCCTCCATACATATATGACTTTGTCTCCATGATTATTTATAATATTCTATGTGGAGGTTTTAGACATCTGTTATAACTACAGATATTTAATATTTTAATATTCTAATTGGTATCTTTTAAGTTATTTTACTTCTAACAAATATATATATATTATATATATATATATAATATATATATATGCCATAGGTAGGTAGGTAGATAAATAGATAATAGAAAGATATTGGCTGGATGGTACCTCTTTAAATCCATATATTCATTCCAACAATTTCTTTTAGATTTCTTTCAATTCCTAGATATATAATAATATTACCTGTAAATCATGTTTTATTTCTACCTTTGCAATTCTTCTACTTTTAATTTTTATCTTGCCCCAACTCAATGTCAAGTGAAAGTGATGATGGCTGGCTTTCATGTCTTGCTCTTGATTTCACAAGGCGATTTTTCAATATTATACATCAAACATGTTTGTGACATTTTCTCGGTACTGATTATTTGCTTAGGACATTTTGCCCTAATCTTATTTTGTTTAGAATTTTATCATACATGGGAGCTGAGCTTTACGAATTGGTCCTGCTACATTTATAGAGATGGTTTCATGATTTATTTTTTTCTCCTTTAATCTGTTAACTTGATGTCTTAGTTCATTCAGGCTGCCGTAAAAAATATCATAGACCGGGTGGCTCATAAAGAACAGAAAAACTTACTTCTCACAATGTACTTCAATCTATACATTGTTAGGATCACCCCAATGAATTAAATCTGTAATCATTACGAAGTGTTCCTCTTCCTTGTAATGTCTTAAAGTCTTCTATGGCATAATATAGCAATATCGGCTTCTTTTTTATATAAGAATTTTCATGGTATATCATTTTTCAATTCTTTATTTTAGGTTTTTATGTTTTATGTATGGCTCATTAAAAGCATCAATTAGGTTTTCTAACAGTGCTGAGTAAACTTTTTTTCTTTCATGTGTATGTGTGTGTGGTTTTTTCTTTCGTGTGTGTGTGTGTGTGTGTGTGTGTGTGTATGTTATTGGGGATGGAAAACAGGGCCCACATGTTGGGCAAACACTATCACTGAGCTACTTTCCCAGCGCCACCCCCATTTCTCTTTCTTTTTTTTTTTCTTTCTTGAGACAGGGTCTTACTAAGCAGTCCAGGTTAGCCTCAAACTTGCAATATTTTTGCCTCAGCCTCGCTGAGTTCTAGAATTACTAGATGTGCCACCGCTCCTGGTAATCTTTGTTTTTTAACCAGAGTATTTGTTTTTATTATATTTGCCAATAGATCTGAGTTTTAATTTATGGTTTTACTATTCATTTGCTGTTTTTCCCATACATTCTATCTTCCTTTATTCTCTTTTTCTACTTTCTCTTGAAAATTTTTTAATTGTTCAATCTTTCTTCTAGCTGAAAAACAAATTGCTATTTTAGAGTTGCAAATTGCTATTTTACTCCAGTTGCATTATGACATCGATTTATCAAGTCTTACTTCTCTTATTAGTTGTTAATATTAAGTGGTAGTTTGACCTTCTTTTCGAAAGTTACAAAGACCTTATACCATTTCGAATTTATGTCCTGATTTATGTACTATTTGTCATTATATAGTTTACATATAAATGTATTTGAAAGTTTTATATAGTAAATATTATTTGTATTCACCATTATTTCTTTATTCTTTCCTGTATTATCAACTGTTATTTTCATCTGCCCTTTAATATTTCCTGTGATTAAGATTACAGATTTAAGTTTTCTCCATTTATATTATTCTGAAAATGTTTTTATTTCACATTCTTGAAGGATATTGGATATTTTTGAAGAGCATAAAATTCCAAGAGTTACAGTTCTTTTCTTTTAGCACTTTGAAGTTCTTCTTCCTGTAGCTTCTGGCCTCCATTCTTCCAGATTTATGTATTAGTTGTTGGTCTTATTCTTGTATTCACTATTATTGTCTTTAAAGGAAATATGTCTTTTAAGATTATTTCCTTATGCTTGATGTGTCTAGATGTGGAATTCTTTTTATTTATCCTGAAAGATATAGGAATCTTAAAACACTGGATTCATTTCTTACGTCAATTTTGAAAATTTTCAGCCACTGGCTTTTCAAACATAGCTTCTTTCCTATTCTTCCTCCCTGTTTCTCTTCTGCCTCCTGGAATTCTGTGATGACCAAATTCATGTATCGACTTGACTGGGCTAAGAGATGGCTATATAGCTGCTACATATAATATTTCTGGGTGTATCTGTGAGGTTGATTCCAGAAGAGCTTAGTATTTGACTCAGTAAACTGAGTAAAATGATCACCCCATCAGTGTGCAATGGGCATGATCCAACCCATAGAGGGTCTTGCTGAACAGGAAGACAGAGGAAGGGCAAATTTGTTCTATCTTCTTGAACTGAGACATCTGTCTTCTGTTGCCCTTGACCACTGCTGCTCTTAGCTCTCAGGCCTTTGGGTCTAGATGGAAATGCACTACTAGCTCTCCAGACCTCCTTCTTGCAGATTGCAGATTACGAGACTCCTCAGACTCCACAATCCAGTGAGTCAGTACTTCATGGTAAATTGTCTACCTGTCTGTCTGTCTGTCTATTGTTTCTGTTGTCCAGAGAACTGTAACACAAATGTTGACAATACAAATATTAGCATTATATAGGCTATCTATACTCTCATTGTGTCTACTACTCTTACATTTGTCCTATTTCTGCTTTTCTGTTTCATCCTGTGTATTTCATTTCAATCTATCTTCTAATATTATTGATTCTCTTATTAGTTGTTAAAGCCACTCAATGAATCCATAATGAGTTCATATCAAGAAGATCCATGTAATTCTTCTTAAAATTATCTTTCAGTTCTCTACTAAAATGTTAGACATTATAATTTATTCCCTTAAACATGGAAATCACTATTAATTTAAAGTTTATACCTGGTAATTCTAGTATATTTAGCCATAGTTGTTGTTTCTAATCATTTTCATTCTTATTGTTTTGTTTCTTGTGTTCTTGGTGACTTTTTACCTAGTCCAGGATGCTGTCCTTACAAAATTGCTTGTAAAAATAATTTGTGAAACATATGATCCTATCTTCTTCCTGAGATGACTGATATTTGCTGCTGCCAGATGTTGAATATTGCAAATTTGCCTTACTTTTCAAGAATTGGAGCCAGGCATGGTGGCACACACCAGTAATCCCAGTACTCGGAAGGCTGAGGTGGGACTGTTGCAAGTTCAAGACCAGCCTGGGCAAAAAAGTGAGCCCAAGGCCAGCCTAAACTGCATAGCAAGACCCTGTCTCAAAAAGAAAAAAAAAAACTGGGATAAAGCAAAACTTAATTCTGGGTTCTGTGGTGGGCTTTTGAACTCCATTTCATGCTTAGTACTAAGGGTTGTGATTTGAGGATCTAAACTTAAAACACGTAGGGCTTGAGAAATTTACCCCATGCCCAGAAAATGAGGTTACTATGCTATTGTTACTTGACTTAGAATCTATACTTCTACACTCTGCTTTATGATGCTGGAGTTGGGATTCTGCAAACTACACTGTGCATTGAATGAAACTATTATTCTGTGATTTTCACCTTCTAGTTGTATATCAAAGTATCCTAAAACTGGTGAAATAACTGCCAATAAATGGTTAAGTGTGTACATTTACTATCCTTATTTGGCAAAATAAAAATTGGCAAATTATTCAAACTATTCCAGAATATTTAAGTGAAATGTTTCCCCAAATACATCCATAAACTTAGCAGTAAGTTTAATACCAAAACCTAATGAATAGCCTCAAAAAGAAAGTTAATCTTACTTATGAATACCAAGGCAAGAATTCTAAAAAGCACGTTAGCAGCCAGTACAGTGAGATAATAATACCATGTGATCATGAAAGATTTATACATCAGGAAAGTACCATTAGCGTAACAGAACAGTTAATGATCTGTGAACGGTACCCTGTGAACTCTGCTCTTCTCAGAACCTCTGTGGGATAAAAGAAGTGTGTCCACATGGAGTCCTGTCCACTCTCTCACCCTTAGACTTATGAACCACAGTCTGGGTATTCAACACCCCAAAATTCTCTGCCCAAATATCCCTGGAACCACCTACCCGGCCTCTTCCATTGTTTCTTCCAAGGATGATGGTGTTATTAGAATGCCCAAGCCTAGACCCAAGGTATGGCCAAGGATGACTGTTTACAGGGAGTGTAAATGAAACTTCAATACCTGAGCTGGTGTGTGCCCAGTCAGGAGTGATGCTCTGTCAGTCCAGGTTGCTATAGCAAAGTACCATGAGCTGGATAGCTTATAAAACAACAGAAATGTATTTCTCTCAGTTCCAGGGTCTAGGAAGTCTAAAACCGAAGCCCTGGGGAATTTGGTGTGTCCAGTGAGTACTCATTTCCTGATTCACAGATAGGGTCTTCTTGTTTCATTACATGGTGGAATGGACAAGACGATTACCTAGGATCTGTTTTATAAGGCACTTATCCCATTCATGATGTCTCTGCCCTGATGACCTAGTAATATCCCAAAGACCCAATTCCTAATGCCATTACACTGGGAATTCAGTTTCAAAAATGAAGTTTGGGGCACGCAAACATTCAAACCACATCAATGCCATTAGCCACCAGAGAAAGGCAGATCAAATTCACAGTGCAATACTATCTTAGAATGGCTATTACTTAAAACACAAAACCACTAGCTAGGAAGTGAGGGAAAAGGAACTCTTAGATGTGGTTGATAGTAATAGAAATTAGTACAACCATTGTGAAGTAGAGTCTGGAGGTTCCTCAAAAATTGAAAATGGATCTATAGTATGATCACCTGTTCCACTGTTGAGTATATATCCAAAGAAAATGAAATCAGCATATCAAAGAGGTACTTGCAAGCCTGTGTTTACTGCAGCACTCGTCACAGTAGCTAGGCTATGGAGTCAG
>RJWT010028915.1:0-15077 GCA_004365215.1 Cuniculus paca | reverse complement strand
TACATGTTTGCAATACGTAATGATTGCAGTTACCTGGAGAGCTGATTCAAGTAAGTAGCTAGCACATTTTAATTCTTTTTACACCCACTTCTCCTGCCCTCTCTTCCCGCTCACTCCATCACTTCTCTTCCCAATTCATCACAATTCAAAGATCAGAATTTAGGCTTTCTCCACATTCTTTATGAGTCTTTAGAGCATTTAGATATCTGTAGTTACAAATAACAGTTTTCTCAGGTTTCCCCATAGTCCTCCAGTAAACAGAAAAGATGAAGAATAAGAAATTTTCACACAAAACACTAACATGTTGTCAATATAATTAGATTAGAGAGAGTCAAAATGATATATGCATGTAAACCCATATATGCATGTGTGTATATTGTATATATTCAATACACACAATACCAATTCAGTTTCCTTAAACACTTGACAAAACCTCTTTTCTGTGAGATTTCTTGCTTATAGGCCCTCAGTCACATTAAGTGTTCACAGAGTGCATGAAAGTTGTATTTTATTGCACAACCCTAATTGAGCTGTCTAGGTTAAAGAAACTGGATGTTACAGAAATGTTTATTATACAAGCACACTTAATCTGAAGCTGGAAAGGAACGTTTCTGTAGCTTCAGGAATAATTTATGCCTGAAAAAAGCAAGAAAAAGGCCTTTTATCACCCTCTCATTTCAGTGAATTATGTTTATGGAGTCCTCTTGCTGCCATGTATCTGGCTTCAGTCTAATGTGGAGAGGAGTTAAGTCCAGAATCCCTCTCAGTTGAATCTCGTTATGTCCCTTGTCCCTTGTTTCCCATCAAGACGCACACCTCTGCCACACATACCATGTGGGCACAGTCATTCACACCTGCTCTCATCTACAGTGGTAGTTTGTCTATAGAAAAGCAAACAGTGTAAATCAAGATATATGGAGACATTTATTATCTCAAATACTTTTGTTTCAGTGAACCTGCCACTAGGGACTTAGCATTTTTTCTTGTTGTTTTATTCCCCACACCCACTTCCCAGTTGGTGGAATGAGTAAAGGAGTCTTAAGTTTGCTAAACTGACCACTTCTTCTCCTTCGATTTCCCTGAATCTTACTATCAGGGTTAAATTAAATATATCCTAAACCAAGTCATTGCAGGCCTGTAATCCCAACACTAGAAGGGCAGAGACAGGAGGATCACAAATTGGAGACCAGCCTGGACTACACAGTGAGACCCTGTCTTAAAAAACATCAAAAACAGAAAAAGAGGTTAAACATAGCCATATTAAGCATGAGAAAAACAGAAAAATGTTTCTGCTTTTAATTTTAGTCTATACTACAATATTAAAAAGTAACTTCTCAAGATGGACAGTATTGGTCAAAGCAAGCTTTTCATTTGTCTCTTGTTAACAAAGAAAATATTCTGTATCTATACATTTGTACTGTTTTCAGAGTCTAAATTTATTGATAATTTACTGAACAAAAGATTACATGGTTTAAATTGAAAGGTTTAGATTTCATTAGTTATCATCTGGAAAATGAATAAATTTCTAATAAACACTCAAATACAATTCATAAAATTAATAAACTAGGGAAGAAATTATTCTTTCTGATGTGTAAATGTAAAATTGTAGCCATGTTTGTTAGGGATATGGGCCTGCAGTTCTCTTTGATGGCTGGATCCTTCTCTGGTAGTACTGGTTCCCAGGAATGACTTTAGGAGTATTGCTTCCATTTCAATTTTATTAAAGAGTTTGAGGAGTAGAAGCATTAGAGATTTTCCTAAATTTCTTGAAGAAAAATAAATTTCTTGCAGAATTCAGCAGTGAATCCATCAGGACCTGGACTTTTCTTTGTTGGTAATTTTTAATTACACCTTCAATGTCTTTGACTGATAATGGATTATTTAGAACGTTTATATCTTCTTGTTCAGTTTTGCTAATTCGTATGTATCTAGCTCTTGTATGTGCATGTTATGGTGCCAAGTAGTTAATTCATTCATATAACAAACATTTTGTGAGTCATCTCTGCTCCAAGCACTTTTCTGTAAACAAAACCTAGATAAAAATTCCTCTCATTATTGAGCTTACATCCCAGTCAGGAGAAAAGCCAACAAAGAATATGATGAAGGAAGAATTATACACCTGCCTGATATGATTAATTTTTAAAATTAATATAAATCCTAATAAGGTAGGATGCATATATTTCAAATAGGACTTAATCAGAGCACCAAAGTAATAACTCTTTATCCAGTCACATCATGGTCCTTTCTCAGAACCTCTTTTTCTGACGATGCTGGAAGGGAAATCACTGTTTCTGTCTTAGAATTACTGGGCAAGATTCTAGGAAATACTGTAATATTAGAAAATGGGCATGAGCTACTTTCATTTAAGAAAAAGGATTGATAATTATAGCAGAAGAAATTGTAGTTTAAAGTAAACAGTCACATGACCAAAGTCAAGATTCAAGTTCACAGGAAATTCTCCCAATGGCTCTTCCTGCCACAGCTTGCTATGGCAGAAAGTAGTAGACAAAGAAAACGGGAGGGAACTTCAAACATAGCTGCTGATACAGCAGTCTCTTAAAATATAACAAGGTAATTTTAAAACAGTGGCCAATACCAATTGATCCCATTATGTTCAAACATATAAAATTCAAAACTGCTACTAAACAAATTCCTAAAAGCTAAAATAATGTTTTAAATGATTTAAAATGGTTTTATGTACACCATTTTCAGATGCTGGTTACACAGGGAGAGTGGGCATGAAAAGGATTATCAGTAGAGGAAACTCTAGCTGCATACATACCCGAAACTTTCTCACCTGCATGCCTTTGCTTGTAGCCCCAGAGAACCCCAAGGACTCCATACATATGATTCTCAGCAGGGAGGTAAGCTCTTTCTCTCCATCCACTCTTTTCTGAGTTATGTCTACATGGGACAAGAAGCTCTCCCAGCCACAAGCGAGGCTACATTCTTCTTTGTTACAATCCAATAGGAGAAAGAAAGTTGCTTTCTTCCCAGGAGCCCCAAGCCATTTTCACATTATTGATCCAATTAATATGGGCATATACTCTCTGAACTAATGCCTGACAGGGACTCGGAATCCTCACAACCCGCCCCTGAGATAGCGTGGATACTGGAGAATGAGCCACCAAGTGTACCTCACCAACCTCCAATGCCCAAACTAATTAATACATTTTTCACAATTTTCCTCCCTTTTCCATTTCTCTCTCCATTCTACAAAGGTTCCTTCTGTGCTTTTATGGAAAGCATTGGTTTTACATTTTACTCTGGATATCAAGTCACGATCCAAATGGGCAACCTCTACTTGCATCCTGCGTGCATGTAACACTGGACTCTGTATTTATTGATCTATTTACCTTTATAGCACTCTAAATTTCCAACTCTAAAAGCACTGGTAGTGGGCCAAGTAAGTTTTATTTATGGATTCATGGATAAAGGAAGGAGTCGTAGAATACATTTTGTGCCACAGAGCAAGCCTTTCCAAATCTCTACTGATGCCCTCTGCCTCTGGCCTCCGCGGGCTGTCTGCCAGGAAGCTGGCTAGCACTGTCTCTACACTCCATGCTCCGATTCTGTGTTGCTAATTTCCTGTCCAGTCTTTTAAAGCAGAAGACAACCTCAGCAGGGTGTCTGTCTGGACATGGTTACCCTGATTGTCACCCTTTGTTGCTCTGTCCCCTATGTGTTATCCATGGAAGAAACTGCCTGGTCTATTTCCTCATTTAAGAATCAGAGCATATCAGTTTCTTGCTTATTTCTGTCTGGCCCTCCTGCTTCAGTCCTAAATAACAATAAACAAAACAACTAAAATGGTTATAATACCAGTTCCAAAATACCTTGCCTATAACCTAATAAAACTCTCCTTTAGATGTCTATTCTTTATAAAATTTTTATTTATGTGCATCATTTTATCTCCAGCCATACTGGTGGGCAGAGGACAGGGGGAATGTTTTGGGTTTTTTTTCTTTCTTGTGACATCTGTATATATCTTCTCTTCCAGTGACAGTATAAGAACTGTGAGAGCATGTTCAATTTCTTTTGGACCTTTTATATCCTATCTCATTCTCTCAATTAACAATAAAGAAACAGGATTTATAAATGTGGATCAGCTTCCAAAATATCTTAACGTTCACTGTGCTCCTCTCTATTTGCTCTACAATGCTTAATCCCTACAGCTTCCCAGGAGAACTCCTCTAATCTGGGTCCTGGATCAAATGGGTTAAAAGGTAACTGGTTTTTATAGACTCAAAAGGCCATAAGTACCTTATATTACATCCCTATCTTATATAGCCTTCCCAACACCACTAAGCTTTCAAGAAGCAGAGCTAATGTAAAAACTTAGCCTCTCTGAGAAGGTATTGATAAGAGCACTCTTTAACCCACCTTAGGGAAGGTCCACTTTTAAAGGTAAAATAATTTTTCTAAAGATCTAAGTGGCTAGGCCTCATCTTAAAAGTCATTGTACACAGCTCTTTGCTTGCCTGTGCCTAGCCTTCTAACTTTAGCCTTCAACGATAATAAAATAACAATAATATAATCTACTGCCTATTCATTGATTGTGCCTACCCTAAGTATTTTGCATACATTACCTAATTTAATTGTGATGCTACTAATTTTAACTTCATATTAGAATGATATAGTTATTCTCATTCTCATCTGAATGAACTGAGGCACAAATAAAATACTTCTCCAAGACACTAAATAGAACAAGACTGATATCCAGCTCTGAATCATTTTGGTCCTGCCGATCTACCTGCAGACTTCATTCTCCACACACTTGTGACCAATAAGCTCCAGACAAAGCTCTTCGGCTCCGTGAAGAGAGTCCAGACATATGCTGCTGCCCATTCCTGGCAAGGAGTCAGCCTGGAATGGAACTAACCCCCTGAGCTACAGTCACTCGATTTCTGTCTCGTAATGTGTGGAGCGTAAATGGGTCTGCCTGAGTCAATGTTTTTTTTGGCTTGTAACCAGTTCTCCTCTGGGATCAATAACAGAGTGAGCCCTGCAGCAGCTGTAACCCTGAACCCCTACCAGAATGGGCTTCCAGACCCCAAAACTGAACTCTGCCTCCTGCATCACCTCAGTCATATATTTGACTCTGAATTAAATAGAAAATCCCCTAGGGATACAAAATCCACTTTCAGAGGGTGCCAGAATTCCAAAACAACAAGCCAAAGGGAAAGAGAGTACAGACATAACTGAGCTGTCAAGGAGTCCTACTTCTTCATGGGCTGAAAACAAACCTTAAAGGAAAGCAAGGTTAGAGGACTGAGATCATGAATTTATAAGAAAACACCCTTACATTTGCTAAAGATCAAAAAACAAAAACCACCAACAAATGAAACAGCAATCACATTTTATGCATCTGAAATTAACAATAATAGGCACTATATAATTATAATATAATATATAATTATAATATCTTTATAATTATAATATAATATCTTTTTCAACAATAGTAATTGTATAGTAATTTTTAAGTTTTCTTCTACAATTTTTTGTGTCACATATGTAACTCTTTTGAAAGGACTATTTCACTAGAGAAAAAGACACTTCATAATTTAACATACTTGAAATTTAAATATAATTCATATTGAATGGACTATTTCACTAGAGGAAAAGATATGTGTTACAATTTGACATAGTCCAGTCAAAACTTAAAAATTAGTCATAAAGACGATAATATAATAAAAGCTGTTGCTATTGAGTGCCCAGTATACATTTGGCATTATTATTATTGTTTTCACTTTAGAAATGAAGAAAATAGATCATAACATCTCAACAAAGAGTATGTGGTATGTGGGAAGCAAAAGCAGTTTTTGATTAGCCAGACTGCCTAGAGTTCTTCAAACTCCATGTTATGAGGAAAGTTAATGCTACAACCAAAGTTATAATGAAGCCTGGAGCCCTAAAGACTTGTGAGTTCAAAAAGGGATGAAATGAGAATGGAGGACAAAGAAGCAGAAGGGTCATGATGTGTAATGAGATTTGGGGTTGCATCTCAGGGTAGAGAAAATACAGAGGGGACACTGCATTTTCGGAGATTTTTTTTTTCCCTGTGGGCAGAATCCTCACAACACAGTTGGAGGCATGAGTTGGATGGATCCAAAAAGAAATGCTTTGACCTGGTTCCAAAATGACTGCTTGGGACTTGGACTATGATTTAAATAAATCAGTTATCCTGGGATTTCAAGAGAAATTAGGATGAACTTTTTTTTAAAGGACACTGCCTTCAAGAAATTAGGAAAAATCTAAAAGAAACCAAGAAAAATCATACCTATGTGTGTAAAGGACATGTCTCACTAAAGAAGCAACTTGAAAGTGTTGCTAGGGAGTATGTACCTAGTGTGTCACTTGTCCCCACAGACTCAGTCTGCCTGCCTTAGTGAGGTCAGTGAGGTTGAACTTGTGCTATTATATATTCAACTCTGAATAGATAAAAGCAAAAAGAAGTGAGTGGTCTTGAATTCTAAATATTAGTGCTAGGATTGCATACTACAATAGAAATGCAAAGAGGTAGAGTGGTGCAAATCTGAAACTCAGAGAGCCAGGAATTCACCAAAGTTGAAATGTCATAGCTAAACAGTGAATTCTCAATAAGGCAGACAGGACAGAGTCCACAACTGTGCGTCAGAGGGCAGGTAAAGGCAGCAAGTTAGGAATCAGGCAGATAGGTGGAAGGCACAGCTCCTGGAGATTCAGGCACACATAGGGTCAGAAATCAAGCAGGCAGGGCAACAACAGGAAAGCAAAACTATCATAGAGAAAGGAAAGCAGATGGCCGAAGCCCCAGCCAGGCAGCACAGGACCAGGAGTTTCACAGAGAGTGAGAGGAGAGGGCAGCGTGGTTGAGGAAACAGACTGATAGCCACAGAAAAATGTACGGCATATTTGTGCCTCTTTCTGCACAAAGCTAGCAGAGACTCAATATTGATTCTAACATAGCCTACGTGACACAGAAGCCAGAAGTTTTTTTCCTTATTGTGTAACTGAATGTACAATTTGTGACTGCGAACACTGTACTTCACTGTAAATCTACTTTCGCAAATGACCAATGACTCAGAAGATTGATTTGAGAACATTTTCTGCTCTTCCTAGGAGATCACTGATATTTCCCAAAATTAAATGAGCATAGTCAGATATGACTAAGATTTCTCATCATCGGACACTTCTGAGTCTAAATTTTTTCCACCACCTTTCCTTCCATGTTCTTATAAGTAATCTCAAATATTTGACATCTTACCCATTCATTTAATATAAAAGAAAGAATGACTGAATGCAAACTAAATGGTCATTATTTCCACGGACATAAAGAGACTAAAGCACGTCCCCACTGAAAACACAAAACAAAATATAAAGCACTTAAACCTTGGCCTGAAGGCTTCATTTAAACGTTTTAAGTGTCAACATAACATAGCAAAAACATTCCTAAGGCAGAAATCAGAAACCTGGAGTTTACTTTCTGCTGTGCCACGAAGTCACTGTATTTATTAATCTCTCAAGACTGCCGTTCCCTTATTTTAAAAATAAAATATTTTTTAGCTTTAAAATTTCCTATTTCTAAGAAAGATTATGCTAAGCATTCTAGGGCTAAAGATTAAAATGTGTTAACCAAAAAGAACATAGATTTTCTTTCTATAGAAGTCTTTAAATACAAGTCAGAAAACTCCAGATGGAACAAAGATCTAAATGTAAAGCCATGAAAATATAGGACTAGCTGAGATTGATAGTCATATTTTATTCTAATTTTGGAGTGAGGTAGCTTTGTTGAACATGGCACGAAAACCGCAAGAAAAAACTGATAAATAGAACAATTTGAAAAATACACAATTCTATACAATAAAATGACATAATGCAACAAAAACAAAGTTAAAAACAAACTAGCAAATGTGCAACACAGACATGGACAAAATATTGACTTTCCTAATATACAAAAAGGTCTTATACATCAATAAGAAAAATTGTACAAGCACCACGACTGAAAAATGGCAAAAGACAAAAGCTAAAAATGCTTAAAGGAACATAAATGCCACTAAACATAAAATGGTGTTCAATTTCACTAATAGCTAGAAATATTTAAACTAAACAGTAATGAGGTACAATTCTTCACAGATTGACAATGCCAGGAAATTGCATCATCACTTATTTGTTGAAGTTGTGAAGAAACAAATACTCTTATAAACTTCTAGTTGGAGGAGCTATTGGTACAAATTTTTTGATAGCGATCTGGCAGTAAGAATTACAATTTTAAGTGTGGATATTTTCCTCCTAAAGTTGACCTTACAGAAATAGTTAGCATGATACCTTTGTTAAGAAAGTTGAAAATAAGGAATATAATCCAAATACCCATCAGTAAGAAGCAGATTATACAAATCACATTTCTTCTGTTCAGTGGAAGAGTGTGCAGTTAAGAAAAGAGGTAAAGACCTTTCTATATTGCTTATATTTTGTATTTCTTGTTTGCAATAATTTTAAATTACTAAGAACAACAAAATAGATGATGATGGTCATGATGACTATGATGATAGATGATTAATAGATAGATGATAAATACATGACAGATATTCCTTTCCCAATACAGAGGAGATAGTGTGTGATGGTTAATCTTGACTGCTAATTTTACTGACACTGTATTAGTATTAGTAAAGCACACTCTGGGTGTGCCTGGATAGGTTATGAGGATGTGACCTTGAGGAGTTTATCTGGTCTCTGGTTACTTCCTCTCTGACTCTTCTTCTGCCTCTCTGCTTTCTGGCCGCCATGGACTGAACAGTTTTCCTCCACAATGCCCTTCTGTCATGTTTCTGCCTTGGAGCTGTTGACCATGGACTGATACTTCTGACCATGAGCCCAAACAAACCCTTCCTCCTCTAAGTGACATTAGGAATTTGGTTACAGGGATGAAAAGCTGACCAATACAAGACCCTGTCTTAAAAAGACAAAAAAGAAAAGAAGAGAAGTTGACATATCTGAAACAGCAGTAGAATTAATATTTGGTCTATAAACCAATGGGAAGGAGCCACATAAGAGAACAGGTAGGAGCTGATAGTGAAAGGCTAGCAATGGAGTTGGTTAGGAATGCCAGAACCGTTTCCATCATACTCATGTTGCTTTTTGGCTGCGAATGTAGGGAGTTGCCAGAGGAAAATTATTGTTTCACAATGTTTATTATTCTAAAAAAATTCAGTTCTTTCATTATAACTTAAGATGAAAATAAAAGACATTTTCTGCAATATTATGAATTAGCATTCAGGAAAAGGAAATCTGGCAGGACTAAAAATCACCTACTATTCAGTAGTTCAGCTGAAGAGGTTATCAACAAACTGAAATTTTTTCTTCAGTTAGTGGGAAGCCATAGCCCTTAAATTCTCAAGTGCCTTTCGCCTCCCTATGATCCAGCCACCAAGGGCCTAAAGCCTGTCTTGAAGAAGGCATCCAGAACCTCATTATAAGACTATGGTTGGTGTCCTTCAGAAAGGTCTAGACAGGACCTCACAGGTATTGAATGTTTTGAATGGCACTTTAGAGAATCATACATATTTTCACTTCTCCCTTTTAACTAATTGGAAAGCCACTAACTTTGAGTATCCTCAGAAAACCTCCTGAGTGGTCACTATTCCCACTATCTTCAACCACTAGGTACCCCACTTTGGTGTTGGCAAATTCCAGGATCCCTGGTTCTCTGGTACCTATTCTATACCTGTCATGCTACAGCTGAAAGATGATGTTGAACTCTTTATGATATTGCTCAAAGATTTGGATTTTTCTATGTTAGCCAATAGGGAGAAAAACTTAGGTGAATTATGTGGAAGGGCGAGAACTGGCTGTGAAACTTGCAAATGAAAGAAGATCGAGGATTCGCCTACGGCATATACACCGATTACAAGAGAAAAACAAAGTTCTAGATTTATCTATTGTATTAATTAATGTTCAGTTTTGATAGCTTGTGTAATCTTTTACAGCAATGATTTTTTTAATTATAATTCTGTGTTCTTTAGTTTTCAGCATGATTCAGGGTGCTTTCCTACTTACGTTTATTTTCTTACCCACCAAGACCTTTATGTGTCCTTTCATTAAAATTCAGAATCCATGGTTCCATTTAGATTGACTGAGTGATTTTTCCTGTACCAATGTTTGGCAGGCATTAATAGTAATTGAAGATTACTCTAATATGTTCATAGGGTTCTCTGATAATCAACAAGAAGTCACTTTGATTGATAGTCACTGCCATGGAAATAGGAAAGCAGGACCTCTTAACAAATTTTTGTGAAGAAAAATTCAGTTAATGAAATGTTTCAAATGAATGTCCAGACATATTTAACTTCAAAGCAGGGTTATTTAAAAATCTCATGTGAGCTTTTATTGTCTAGTAACTATATCAAAGCCAAGCCCAGAATACACATTCTGACTGTCCCTGAGGCTTAAAACAGCCCCTGAAGGTTTCCTTTCTCCTACTCATTAGCTAGTACTCTTTGGTGGTGTGAGGGATCAACTAGAAATCTATAACAATAAAGCTGGTGCTGAGGCCATCCTGGCAGGTGAGAAATTAAGACAGGAAGTGAATCCTGCGGGCTTTAAAATAATGAGGAGAAATGGCAAAACCAACAGCAGTGGGTAAAGGGCATGAACAGCTAAAGAGTCTCCATGGGTCATCATTGGAAAACATATTATTTCAGTATATATTCTCTTGATTTAGTGCCTGCTACCTGAGGTCTGTGGTTCCACTAAAGCTAATAAATCATTGTTCTGGATGACAGTCTGAGCACCTGTGTTTTATAATACAGCAGGAAACCTTGTAAATTACCAGGAGAAGCAACTAGTGACCATGCAGCAGAGCTATGAAAATCGGTCAAAGCCTCAGTCCATTAAGCCCATTTCATTTTATTTGCAGGTGCGTTAAAAGAAATAGGGAGCCCTGCAAAAGGATGAGCCCCAACCTTTTGATTAGTGTTTAACGAAAATGACACAGGGCTGCTGGAGCAGATTTCTAACGGCCTACAGATGGAAAATGTCCACAATGGGACCCCACCTGCTTCTGTCTGCCCATTGGCTATGCTGCAATTTAGCTCATAAAACAACTTCAAGGGAATGGGTCTGCGGCAAGCTCAGAAATCTTGCTTTGTGCTTTTGTGCCTTTGAGCTTTGTTTTTAGAGAAAGTTTGCTTACAAACTCACTTGATCTGTCACACTTGTCAAAACTTTTGATTCTATGACTTCCTTTCAAATAAACTAGCAGAAAAAAATATGTTAAGAGTCAGATGTATTTTTTCCTGGAAAATATATCTAGATTAATAAGCTCAGTCTTTCTTTAATCCTTAAATTTTTATTCAAACTACTTCTACCTTTTTACAATAATCTCTGTGTTCTTGAGCATTCTCTGGAGGCAGAGGTAAAAGGAATTTTGAAAATAAAGGATTGTTTGTACAACTCACTTAATAGAGCCATTCATGGTAAGACACACATTCATAGGAGAAAACCTCCTACGAAAACTTCACCAAGCCCTTCTTGATTTACAGTTTCTTGTCTGTCATTAAAGGAAAATCTAGTGCTAGCTTAGGTCATGATGACATTTAACTGTGTAGGGCCATGTTTCTGGTTACCTAGAGATCATTTATGTGGACCGAATCTATGCACTGCTATTCTGAGGTCACATTTCTTTATATGGAAGGATTCTGAATACACCTGCTAGGCTTCCAAACACAAAACCACAAGCCCAAATTTCAGCATGCCAACTTTTGGAAGAGAAGAGAAAGGGGGTTGTGATTATCTCTAATCGTCTGTATTTGTAATAGCCAGATGGCCATAATTCAGAAAATACCAACAGTTTCCTCTTCCCTCTCATTCCTTTGGAAACTATGAGCTGGACAGGAGGAGAGATAAACATAGATCTTCCCTTCATGCAATCCCTCCCCTCTCAATATAGGGTGTCATTCTGCAAGTACAACTTATAAAAAGATTCCCCCTCTTTGTGCTTCTCTGTAAGTGACTGTTCAGCCAGTTCTCAATTATTCAGGGAGAAGTCCTGCCATATTCTGGGCAATTTTCATTCTGTGCATCCTTCATACTCTATCATCGTCTCTTCACATGCTGTCTGCTATTTCTGGTTATGCCATCACTGGGGTGACAGAAAGAAGCATCACCCATCAGCAGCCCCCTTCTTGCAGGCCATGCGTGCCAACAACACTTCAAGCGTGGTTGCTAGAGTAAGTACTCCATCAACTTGCACCTCTCAAAGCTGTCAGCCCAAGATGATGTATCTACAAAGGGATTTCAGAGCTTTATAAGCAAATAATGCCACCTCCAAAGAACATATTAACTGAGCAAACAATATGCCTTAATTCAGCGTGTGCATTTGCATATTTACACAGAAACCCCTGCTGCTTGTTTGCCTAAGATAATGAAAGAGCATCCAAAGAACCTTCTCCACGGGAGTCTAAGCACGCATGCAGAATACACGTTGGGTTGATTTAAAGTTTTAATTTCCTTTTCCTGGGGAGGGGGATAATAATCACTTGGAGTAATTTAGATAACTCAAGGTGTTTGATAAGAGAAGGAGTAGCCCAGGATAGACATACTTATCAGTCTTTTTCTTTATGGTGCTACTAATACTTTTCAGTATGTTCTTTCAACTTTTTTTTTCAGTATTGAATGAGATAAAGACGTGCAGAAACACAGTGAAACCTAGTGATGTGAAAAACTGAAGTTCAACAAAGTTCTGTAGTAACGTGAAATCTTAACCCTGAAAATGCACTAATAGAATACCTCTGCTCCTAACCGCTTGCAGAACAAGAAGGGACTCGTACTTACCTGGGTAACTAGTCCACAACAGCGTCAATAGAATTCACCTTTCTACATTTTCTACCCTTAAGGATTTTTCTTTCAGTAAAATATTATTGAACATGGTTTCTATAGTATATCCAAATCAAGCATAGACCCTCAAATTCTTTTTAGACTGATAAGAGGAATAACCAGACATTCAACATTTCCTTTTCTTGGGGAATCAGAATTCAGTTTTTCATAAAAATAAGCAATTGGATTTCAGTGGTGAATAGCATCAATATTAGAAAGGAAGAAATAGTACTGTTTTTGTCTGCAGAGTAAATGATTATGAATGCAAAAAATCAAAAGGAATCTACAGGATAGCTACTCCAACTGATAAATAAATTTAGCAAAGTAAGGATATGAGGTAAAATCCACAAACAACATGCTGAGAGTCATTTCTATATACTAACAACAACTGGAAAAATCAATTTAAAAATCAATACCATTTACAATAGTAAGACTGCATAGTATGATAGACAAGTAGGTAAATAGAATAAAACAGTATTCAGAAATAGATACACATATATACAGCCAATATATTTTACACAAAAATTCAAGCAAATCAATGAAGAAAGGAAATTCTTTTCAACAAGTTGGAAAGACTTAATAAATGTATGAGAAAAGAATCTTGACTACTTACCCATAACATGCACAAAATTAATTTGAGAGAAATTATCACCCAAAATGTAAAGGTAAAATTCTAAAGACTTTAGAAGAAAAAAACAGGAAAAAATTATATTAGCTGAGGTAAAAACTATTTCTTACAGATAAAAAAGATAAGTACTAATTTCATTAAAATTTAAAACTCATGAAAATATACTATTAGAAAATGAAAAGCTACAGACTGAAAGCTAATTTTGCAATGATAAGTGACCTATACCCTAAATATATAGAGTTCAATGATGGAAAGACAAACAACTCAACTTTAAAAAAAGCTTTGAATCCACATTTTGCAAAAGAAGAAGTAGAAGAAGAAGGGGAAGAGGAAGAGGAAGAACAAGAAGAGGAAGAGGAAGAAGAAATGGAATAACTAGTAAGCACAGGAAAGGATGGCCAACATCATTAGTCACCAGGGAGAAGCAAAGTAAAATCAGAATGAGACAACACCTCATGCTCCCTGGATGACGGTGGAAATAAATGATCTATAAATGTCGTGCTGTTAATCATGTGGGTAAACGTTGCTTGCATTTGTCTAAACTCACTGACCTGAACCTAAAGATGTGTACGTTTTGCTGTATATAAATCTTATTCCAAAAAAAAAAGAAATAAAGAAAAGCAATCACAGTAAATATGAAAGTTCAATTCTGTATTATCTGCACATCATCTGTTAGTCTCAACATAAACATAAAACATCATCTGAAGTCTAACTGCAAACTAGTAGCATACTTAGTCATTGGACACTTGCTGGGTACTAGGATCCTTTTTAAGTGAGTACATTTAATGGATTTTTCTCATTTTGCCTTCAGTATCCTCGGGTTAACCTATAAGGACACATTTTAGTATCATTACTCCCACTTTACAGATGAGGAAGCTGAGGCTTTAAGAGATCAAAGAATTTACTCAGGATCCCAGAACAGGCAAAGACAAACTTGTATCTGGCTATCTAACTATAGAAACTAGGTTCTTAAACACTGCAGATCATCTGCAAAATATTTGTTTATGGTTCAGTAGCGGGTTCAGTATCTTCACTTGAACTTCTCAGAAATTTTTATCAGAAAAAGATGTATGCAAGAGATAAAGTGGGTTTTTTTTTTGTTTGGTTGGTTGATTCTAGGTTTCTCTTGGTTTGGTTTGGTCTGTTCTGGTTTGGTTTGCTTCGGTTTGGTTTTCACTACTGGGGATTGAACCCAAGGACTTCATACTGCGATACATCCCCAGTCCTTTTTTAGTTTTTATTTTGAGATAGGGTCTCACTAATTTGCCAGGCTGTGCTCAAATTTGAGTTGCACCCACTTCAGCCTCCCAAAGTGCTGGGATCATAGATGTGTTTGAAGTGCTTAAGAAGGGTATTTGTTGGATTATTGCATGTAGAGTCACATTAATCATTTTTTTATTTTATTTTAAAGAAAATAGGACAAAACAAAACAGAACAGAATGAAAAAAGCAAAAGAAAACAGTATAGAGTCAAACATAATATAGCATTTCAAAGGAGAACACTGCAAGCTATACAGGTTTTCAAAACATAACAACAGGAGATTAACAATGGTTACTCTAGTGTCTCTTGCTTTCTTCAAAATGGTTGTTCTTACATT
>RJWT010028914.1:0-15082 GCA_004365215.1 Cuniculus paca | reverse complement strand
AAATTTATTTACCTTGACAGGCACTGATTGGGATCCCAGAATATCAGGCCTTGATCTTGGGTAGTCTAGGGCTTATATGTACGGCTTATATCTAGAAGATAGAGATATCTCAAATATATATAGAGATATCTCAAATAGAGATATCTCAAAAAATATATATATATCTGGGTCTAGGGATAAGCAAGCAGGAAGTACAGAGGCAGAATGACTTGTCAACTGGAGATTGGTTTTTTTGTTTGTCATTTTGTGGTACCAGAAATCAAACTCAGGACCTTGCGCTTGCCAGGCAGGCACTTGTGCCACTGAGCGCTATCTCGGGCCCCTAGGGATTGGTTCTTACAATACGCATCATAATGACCAGGTATGCATCACAATAACCAGCTGTTTCTAAGAGACAGAAGCAACTGGAACTGCAACCGGAACTATTACATGGGCAACTAACAAACTGAAGTATACTGGCAGGGTGGGAGGTTGTGCATCTTCCGCTACACCACAGCAGTGCAGCTAAAGACACTTGCGAATGAGGCTGCCAGAACTGCTGCGGAAAATGGCAAGAATGGTGGGATATGTGTGTTCAATGAGAGGGGAAGTATCTTGAGAGGGATTCGTGGCAATGTGTCTTCTACTGTAATGAAGTTTTTAAAATTTAAACATTCATTGTATTTTTAGATCACACCTCATATATGTTTAAATGCCGCATCCCAAACACAGCCCTCAAGGTCGGTAAAATCGAGCCAGCCGTTTGCTGGTGGGTGCTGAGAGACAAATGCAGTGCAACCACAGTTAGAGCTATTACTAAAGGTGCTCAGTTCCCTTTATGTGGGAAATCCCCCCTGAGAGCAAGTGCTGGTATTTCAGGGTTTTTCTCCTCCCTCCCTTCCCCTTCCTTCCTTCTTCCCTTTACCCTCTTTGTAGCCCACATCCCTGTTTCCTTCCTCCTCTTTCCCTCCCGTCTGTTCTCACCATTCTTTGTGGTGCTCCCAGCTGATCCATGTCCCACTGGCTGCCATCGCTTCAGGGTTGGATGGAAGGTGGCACCAACCCCATTGCTCCCCACTAAATGCATCAAGCTCTGTCCATGCCAAGGACCTCACTCACCTCCGCAGAGACAGCTGCACGAGCTCCTGGCTCACCCTGCCCAGTCGTAGTCCACTCGCTGTTGTCCTGAGCAGGATCCCAGGTTGCTGCTGATTGCTTGTTTACAAAGAGCCTCATTCTCTACATCAGTGTTTCTCAACTTTTATCTATACGTTTTTAAAACTCTGCCACTCGATATGAATATATTTACAAAGAATATACATGTAGTACCAAATTCATATTCTAAAACATGCACGATAAATAGATTTTTTTTCCTTTGGAACTAAGGTTTGAACCCCGTGTGGATGCCCTATCCACACTGATGTTCTCTTATCCTCATATCCTCAGTATCTTTTTAAATTCTGAGACAGAGTCTTGCTAAATTGCCCAGTGTGGACCTGAACTTGCAACCCTCCTGCCTCAGCCTCCTGGAGCACTGAGATTATAAGCATACAAATTAAATTTAGCTTAAACAGACAATTTTAAAGGATTGGCTAAACTTTTATTGCAAAGAGAAATTCTGATTTTCTCCCTATACTTTACCTTTCAGACCACAGATTTTGATCACACAAGGAAAGAGTCCAGCACCTGCAGCTCTCACTGAGGTTCTGTGTCTGTCATTGCAGGACATGTTCACATCACGGACTTCAACATAGCAACTGTTGTCAGAGGAGCAGAAAAGGCATCCTCCATGGCCGGGACCAAGCCCTACATGGGTGAGTGACCTGGGTCTTTGCCTAGGGCTTCCTTTCCCCTCCAGCTTCCTGGTCTCCCCTCCATCCTGCACCCACTCCACCTCTTCCCAGGGTGTCTCCCCTACTGGGAGACCCTCCTTTCCTAGGTTTTCCAGAAAACCTTGGCTCATGCTTACATGGTGGGGAACAAAATCTTTTTCTTTTCCATTAAAGTCCAGTAGTATTGCCCAAATATAACTTGGTGTTGATCATTCTGGGTTGCTACTCTTAGGTGCTCTTTCAATGCATAAGTTCTTACCGATTTTCTTGTTGCTACTTTTTATGGAAGCATCACTTTCCTATGTATTCTGTGCCCTTGTCATTAATGTCACCTGTTATTTGAATATTGTTTCTTCTTTGCCAGTCTTCAATATTTGTCAATTTCTCTCTAATATTTTTACTTCTTACCTCATTTTTAAAAAATTTCCTCTTTGTTATCTTTCTCTGAAGCTTTTATTTGTTGTGTTCATTTTGTGTGCTTTCTAGTGGTTTTTATTTCTGAAACAATTTGCCTTTGTTTCTATTTATTTTCTGGAGATCTTTTGCCTGACTTCTGAGGTATTTTATTCTGTTTAGGTTGTGTTTTTCATACCTTGTTTAATTTTCTTAACGTCTTTATTCATTGTTAATTCTGAATGTTTATATTAGCTATCAATTCCTGTGTGTCAAACTCTATTAAGACTTAGGCTTGGAACAATAACAATGTATAATTCCTCCAACTGTGCTGGTTGATGAGGGGCAGGGAGTGGGTTTCAGCTCTATCTGGCTGGGCTCACTCAGGCACATGTATTTAGCTGGTAGGGTAGAGTCAGCAGAGATGAGCCGGCCTCTCTTCATGTCATCTCCTATCATCAAAGGACTCCCATGAGCATCCTCAACTGGTGGAGCACTTTCAAGGTGGCACACTCAAGCCCCACATGCTGCCCAAGATTGTTTGTTTCTCACTCCTGAGCTTCAGCTGGGCACAGCAAATCATATGCCCAACCCTGTGGGAGGGGACCCCAGGGTCATGGATACCAGAAGGCATTCCATTGGGGACCATGAATGATACAACCCACCACAGTGCTTTTATCCTCTTTTGAAAAAGTTTGCAAACTTTTTATGTTTTGTTGGCACAACTTTCTAGTGTGCTTTCATTGTAATGTTATTAGTCTATTCCTTATTCTCCTTTTTGTTATAGTAACTTTGTATGAAATTTTACTGATACTTTTCAGTCCTTTATTTTTTTAAGTGAAAGATGTCTTCTTGGACTTATAGAAGATGATGTGGATCAGGAGACATTTCCTCCCTGAATAGAACCCATCATCCTGCTGTTTCATGGAGTATTAAAACTAAAACTGCTTGCCATCTAAGAGTTCCTAGCTCTGTCCTCCCCATTTCTCTCTGGGCATCTTCTTTCCACTGTGTGTAGGGCCTCTGTCCTGACCCACTGTTGTCTCACCCACAACTTTTCCTTAGGGCTCCTTTTTAGAAGGGACTTGGGCTGTGTGGACTAGAATTTTGTGTCCTAAACTGCTTTACTCTTTCTGAACTTACCTGGGTCCTGTCACTCCCCCTTGGACCTGGAAGAGCTCCTGCCTGGTCAGCTGATCCTCCCATGGACACCTGATGTGTGTTCTGGAGATTTGGGCTCTCTGGCCACTGGGTGTGCTCTGTTGCTTCTCTTTGTTTCTTTCTGTACAGAAGCTACCACCATGGAGGTCTTATCACTGTTGATGGTTTTGTTTTGTTTTCTTCCCCCACTCACCCATATTTTGAGGGTGTGGGGACAATTTCATTTTAAAGTAAATACATTCAAGAGTTTTTGGTATAGCTGTCTGTTTGCTATGTTAGTTTATGTAAACAAATTTACAGAAATCCAGAATCTATTTAAATTAGTGAAGTTAGTCAGGAAGTAATGGTAAAAACAATAGGGGTGTTATGGTTAATTCATTTTGTCAACTTGAGAAGTTTAGAAGCTTAACTAAGTGACTCAGCATTTCTACAGCCTAAGGTGTAAAGGACCCACCCTAGGGCGGGTAACCTGCTTGAAATGTAAGGAAGGAAAAGCGCCTCGCTCTTGCCCCCTTTTTTGCTCTCGTTGCATTTGCTGTGTTCTGCCACCATGAATGGTTGCCCCTCTAACATGCGCCACCCTACTTTGGAGCCAGCTGATTATGGACTGAAACCTCTACAAACTGTGAGCTGAATAAACCTTTCCTTCCTTAATTTTGGGCATTGAGTATTTTGTCTCAGCAATGAGAGGAAAGTAACCAAGACACAGCCGCATGGTTTTGAGTGTTTGCTGTGTGTCAAGCCTTGAGCTAGGTGAGCATCCATAACTTCACTGGATGCCCAGGAATAGGAGGCAGACACAATTATTCCTGTTTTAGAGTTGAGGGAGCAGGGGCCTGCAGAGTGGGGCGACTTCATGTGGACATGGTTGGTAAGTTAGACCCAGGCTGGTATGATGCTGTGCCCAGAACTCCGTGGTGCTGCTCAGCCTGGACTCAGTGACGGGCACTGCCCTTAACAGAAGTGCTGGAAGCTGTGAATATTCATGAGTCTATTCTCTGCAAAGGTGTCCCTGGGGACATAGTACTGCTACAGGCGTTCCCTGCTGACCACCTCTCTGAAGTTGCTTCTAGAAGGATCTGGAACTGCAGCAATCTGACCAAGGTGGTCACTGCCTTCAGACTCAAAAGAAAACAGATGAGCAGAACTTAGGGACTGGCCAAGTGGGGAAAAGAGTGAGGAGGGGTAAAGCTGGCTGCATTGTGTAGCTGAGTGGATGCTAGACGGGGGTTCACTCTTCAGGGAACATGACAGCTGCCACAGGCTTGTGGGCTGATGGGGCTCCTGGGGTGATGAATCTGAACACAGGGTGTCTGTGGGGCCTCAAAGTAGCTGGGTGTTCAGGAGTCTGGGAGCACTGTGGACTGCACATGCTCATAGCCATGGTCCAAGTATTAAGATGGCACAGCAGAGGCTGGGGCAGGACACTGGGGATGTAGGAGAGGGGAGCAGGGACACAGGAGCACTGTACCAGACATGACAAGCACGCAGCACCCACCATGCGTGCTGGGGACACAGAAGCCAAATAGCAGGCAGGAGCTCCCATGTGTAGCACCCTCCATGATCCTGCAGAGTAGCTGTGACTGCCTTCAGGATGTTTCCAGAAAGCAAACTGAGCTCAAGGAATGTTGATCCTGGGCCACTGGAGAAGTTCAGAGTCATTTCCCACGAGGCCCTTTGATATCTCACCCCACACATTTACCTGGCAGAGACTCCACCTGGCCTCCCCCAGCCTCATCCTGGCTACTGAGCATGAGGCAGCTCCGTCCTGGCTCTTCACCTCCAGGGGAGGACAGCAGTGCTGCACCCAACTTCAAGATGTAGAAGGAAACTGTCGCAGCTCTACTGCACGCCTGCCCCTGCATTTCATCCCTCTCGCTTTCTACGAGAGGAACCTGAGATCCTCAGAGGGCCGTTCGCCTTCCTGGGGTTGCGCAGCTGGGGAGCCAAGTAGCCAGGACTTGAAGCCATGTCCATTTGGATCGGAAGTCCAGATTGTTACCTTCGTGACACAGAGCTCCAGTAGCAAAATGTTGTGTTGCTCAGACAAGAAAGAAGTTGACTGTCCAAGCTGTAGAGAAGACTCAGAGTGGCTACTGTCCTAATTAGAAGAGCCTTGGGCTGAGGTAACGAGCAAGGGCCCAGAGAAGATCTCTGAGCTCTGTGGGCATCCTGCGCTCCACATGGCTGCGTTTCAGACACTGTTGGGTGACAGCACAGGCAGTGGGTCTAGTGTGGAGGATGGGAGAAAGGAAATCTCTTTTATTGAAGTCTAGTTCTGCAGGTCCCAGGGCTGTAAGGTCCTGATGCCAAGTGGCAGGTTTGCCCATTTCACTCACGTGAGCTGTCCGGTTCCCAGGCCCCATAACAAGCTCCCAGAACATTCCAAATGCAGATTCAGGGAACTGGCTGATGAGTAAGGTCCCCAAAGGTTGCCCGCAAGGGATGATCCCAGAAGAAACATTTGCATAGAACTGAATTTTCATTCATTAGCAGAGCAGATGGGATTCACAATTGCACAAGGGATGAAAACTCTCAAATGTGTCAGATTCAAAGTGAGAAATGTTCCAGCCACCGCCTAGGGTTTCCCTTTGTGAATCTGAGGTGGAAGAAAGCTGAGCGACCACACAACAAACAATTACAGAGTACAGAGGAGACCCAGGGACCTGAATCAGCATCCGGCTGCCGGCTCGAAGCTCAGGGCTGGTGGGGCAGGTTGATGTATGAGCTAAGCGGTGGGGTCCCAGAAGGAGCAGCTCTGGGAAGAAGGGAGATGCATCTTTCACGGGCAGTTTCAGGATGAGCCTGAAAGGTGGCATGGTGACAACCTGAGTTGAACTCGAAGTGTGTTCTGCTGGGTAAGGACAGGGAGAGCTAGGCAGACAGAGAGGAAGCCAGGGCAAAGATAAACAGTGAAATTGTGTGCTGGGAGAACCTAGCTGGGCCACTTTTTATAGCTTAAAGACTAAAAGGGAGGGGGAAAGGAGCTAGGCCACCTCAGCATGGGATCGCAGGTGTCCTGGTAAGATCGAGAGGAGCCAGAGGGAGGTCAGTGCTGGGACTGGCATAACTGGACTCGTGGGATCAGGCATTGTGGGTAACCTAGGAGTAGCACTAGAGGCCAGGCTGCCTGGGGTGGGTACACAGGAAGTGAAGCTTTGGCCTGACTTAGTGTCTCCTGCTTAGTGGCAGGCTTGGGTCAGTCCTGTCCCCCAACACAGTGCATTGCATGTTCCCAGCCAGGGGCACTCAGGAAATGCTGACTGCCCGATAGAGGGGCTCCCGGTGTCCTCATCTGAAATGAGATGTGATGTTCGCCGTGTGCCCCAAAGTTTGCCAGTGAGGGGGAGTTGGCCTCAGTGCAGAAGGCACTGGGTACAGTGCCTGACAAGGGTAAGTACTCGAGACTGGTATCTGACTGCTGCTGTTAACAGCGTCAGTCCTGAGCTCGCTGCTTACTTGGGGTGGACCTGGGAGCCTGAGCCACGGCTGACCTTCCCTGGCCTTACAGGGCTCACAGTCTAGTGAGGGGGACAGACCCCTAAGGAATCCTACTTTGCTATTGGTGTAGGTGCCTGGGATAAGATGGGGCGGGTGCAAAGGTGGTCGTCACCGCATGTCAGCTTCTTACCCAAGGAGGCTGTGTGAGTAAATCAAGATGCCACTGTGGGTTCACCTTGGCAAAATGCTGGCACTGTTCTTGTAGAAATAACCAAGGCTAAAGACAGCGGAGGTGGCTTCCTGTGCCCGAGAAAGTGGCAAAGCCAGCACTCAGCCCTGGACCGGTGAGACTCCTATGCCCTTTACCTTCTGTGAGAACCTTCCCACCCTTCTTTCTTCCTTCCTTCTTTCCTTCCTTTCTCCCTTCTTTTCTTCTTTCCTCCTTTCCTTCAGGAAGCACCTATGTACCGGCAATATTCCAGGGACTGAAATTACAACTGTAAACAAAACCTGCAGTATCTTTGCCTTCATAGATTTGGCTATTGGTGAGTGACACTATCACTTGAAAAATCTGCAAACTAGCAGATGTGTAGTTTGAGATGTTTGTTGTTGAGGAATAATTCCTATAGCACAAGATGTCTTATTTTGGTGTACAGTTGGTTGAACTCAGACATGCACCTGCAGCCACGTAAATACCACAGTCGAGATATACAAAGTCCCAGCACCTCCCCGGATCTCCCCATGTGCAGGCCCTAGCTACCAGTGATTGATTCTCTGCCCATGTGGTTTTGCATAGTCCAGAAAGGTGTAGATGGGGAACCATGTGGGTAGAGCTCTCCTGATCTTACTTTTTCTCTTATAATGATGTGTTGGAGCTCTGCTCATGCCATGTGTCCCAGAAGCCTGTTCCAATCTGTCACTGAGTAGAGCTCTGGTGGCAGATGGACACACAATTATCCATTCCTCCACCAAAGGGCATTTGAGTTGTTTCCAGGTTACACAGTTATTCATAAAACCACTACAAACATTTGAAAACAGGTTTTTGTACAAACATAAATTTTCACTTCTCCATAATAACTACCTATGAGTGATACTGTCACCTGGTCACATGATAAGTGTAAGTGTAACTGTCTAAAAGACTGCTATATTTTTCCTGGTGGCTGAACCATTTTACATTCCCACAAGCAATGTGTGAGAGATCCAGTTGCCAGGTATCCTCACCAGCACTTGATATTGTCCTGTTGGTGGTGTTGTTAGCCATTCAGGTAGGTGGGGACTATGTTTCACTTGCAGATCCCTCATGACTAATGGTGTTGAGAATTTTCTACCTGCCTGTTTACTACCTATTCATCTTTTGTGCTTCATATCTATTCAAATCATTTGCCCAGTAATTTTTTGGATATGGGGGAATCTCTTTCTCTTATAATAACTTTTATTGTGAACAGAAAACCAAAAGAAATCAGTTATTTCAAATACTAGGGTAATAAAAACCTTGATTCCTAATGATTAGGATAAACTTTAAATATTTCATAGGAAATTTAACCAAATTTTCTCAAATTATATAATATTCTGCCCTTGTCTGCTAGACTTCTTTCATCATTTTTTCATTTGTTGGGTTGGTTTTAATTGTTAAGTTTTGAGACTCTTTATATTTCCTTTATCAGATATCATGTTTTGCAAATACTTTCTTCTGGTCAATGACTTGGCATTCTAATATCTTAAAGGAATCTTTTAAAAGGCAAAAGTTGTACATTTGATGGTGTTCAGTTTTGCACCTTGTATTTATCGATCATGTACCTGGTGTTACAACTAAGCCTATTTTTCTCCATGAGGTCACAAAGACTCTCTCATCTACTTTCCATGGAAGTGCCATTCTGCTGGGCCTTACATTTTAAGTTAATTTTAGAGCATGATGGGAGATGCAGCTCTGGTTTTGTATATTTCTAGTACCATGTGTTGAAAATATTGTCGCTTTTCTACAAAGCAACTTTTGCAACTGTGTCAAAACTCAATGGACCGTAAATGTGTGGGTCCTTTTCTGAATTCTGTTTCATCTATCTCTTTGTTTTTAGTTTTGCTGTGATCACTTTTCCATGTAGCTTTCTAATAATACTTGACATCAGGCCGTGAGAATCCTTTAGAGCCCTTTCTTCTTTTCAAAGCTATCTTGGCTGTACTAGACCCTTTGCCATATCCTTTACCTCTGCACATAAATTTTAGAATCAAGATGCTCATTTCTACAGGAGCAAAAACAAAACACTTCAGCTGGTTTTTTGTTAGGATTCCATTAAATCTATATTTCATTCCAGAGAAAGGGGGCTTCCTAACAGTGTGAAGTCTTTGAACCATGAACACAATAATTTTCCATATACTGGTGTTAAATCATCTTGAATTCTTTCTTCCATTGCTGTATAGTATTCAACATACAGATTTGGCACATATTTTGTGACATTTGTGCTTAAATACAGTGGATTTTGAGTTTTAATCCTGATGTTATTATTTTAAAATATCAGTTCTCAATCATTAATTGCAAATTTATAGAAACATAGTTGATTTTATATTGACCTTATATCTTGTGACTTTTTAAAATTTATTTATCAGTTCTAATGGCTTTTCTTAGTTGTTGTTTTGTTTTGAGATTTCTACATTTACAATCATGTTTGAAGATAGGAAATGAATTATGTTTATTTCACCTTTTTCAATGTGTGTGTTTTCCTCCCTTGGTCCTGTGACCTTAGCTAGAACATTTGATGAACTTATCTTGATCCTGATCTAAGCTGGAAAGCATTTCGTGTTTTACCATTCAGTATTAAGCCAGCTATACAGTGGTGAAGGTGATGGTGGTGATGATGGTGGTGGTGGTGTTTGTACTGAACCCAAGGTCTCATCAGGCCAGACAAGCACTCTGAGGTACATCTCCTGTCTGTTTTTAAATTTTTATTTTTAGTTGCCCAGAATGTCCTTACACTTATGATCTTCCTGCCTCAGCTTCTTGAGTACCTGAGATTAAAGAGTAAGTTCTTTGTAGTTGCTCTCCATCAAGTTGAGGCAGTTCCTTCTATTTCCAATTTTGGTGTTTCTTTTAAATCATAAATGCATGCTGAATTTTGCCAAATAGGCTTTCTGGATCTATTGAGATAGTCAGATGGTTCTGCTTCTATACTCTGTTGAAATACATTGGTTGATTTTGAGATGCTGAACCAGCCTGAACATTCCCAGAATAAACCCCATTAGTCATGATGACGTTCCTTTTTTATATAGCTGGGATCAATTTGCTAATATCTTGTTCACAATATTTACATCTACATTCATGAGGAATATTCATCTGCAGCTTTATATTCCCCTAACAATTTTGAGTGGTTTGGGTATCAGCACTGCTGGCAACATAAGACAAGTTGGGAAATATTCCCTTCCCTTCTGTTTTCTGAAATTAGCAAGATTGGTATTATTGTGCCTGTACTTGATAAACTTGTCCAGTGAAAATAGTTAGCCTTGGAAGTTTCTTTACTGGAAAGTTTTTTACTGTGAATTCAATTTCTACAACTAACTAAATTTTAAGTAAAACTTGGTAACTTACATCTTCCAGAGAATTTTTCTATTTCATCTAAATTTTCAAATATTTGGGGGTAAAAGTATTTGTAATATTTCCTCTTATTCTTTTAATGAAAGTAGATTCCACAGTGTTGGCCCCTCTTTCAGTCTCAAATTGTTTGTTTGTGTTTTTTTCTCTGGTTTTTCCTGGTCATTCTAGTTAGAAGTTCTATCATATTTATTGATTTGCTTAATGAGCCAGTTTTTAATCTTTACTGATTTCATTTATTTTTGTTTTATTTTTTATTGATTTTTCCTCTCTTCATTATTTTTTTCTTTCTACTTACTTTGAGCTTAATTTGTTCTTATTCTATTTTCTTAAGGTAGAAATTAACTAATTTCAGATAACTTCTGTTCCAAAGTAAGTAATTAGTGCTATAAATTTCAAACCCAGCCTTAGCTGTATCCTCTATGTTATGTTTTCATTTTCATTCACTTATAAACATTTCCTGCCATATTTGTACATTTTTCATATATCTTTCTGATACTGAGTTCTGGCTTAATTCAGTGAGGTTCATTGACTAAGTTTGTCCTGTGGTCTAGATATGACCTATCTTGGTGAATATTCCATTTGTGAATAATGTGTACTTTGTTGCCTGCTCATATGCTCTTTAAAATGAATTGAGTCAAGATGTTTGGCAATGTTGCCAGGTCTTCTGCATATCTGTACTGATTTTCCATATACTTCTTATATCAGTTATTAAGATAAGAGTATTGACATTCCCAACTTCAGTATATTATAGATTTGTCTACTTTTCCTTGCACGTCAGTTTTGTCTTGTATATTTTGATGCTGTGTTAGAAAGTGTGCATGTGTTCAGGATTTTTTACATCTTCTTGGTAAACTGCCCAATTTGGCATTATGTCATGTCCTTCTTGTTCCTTGTTCTGAAGACTACATTGTCTGATGCAATTATTTCTTGGACTCGATGAAGGACTGGTTCCTGGACCCACTCACCCCCATCCCGGACACCAAACTTTACAGATGCCCTGGTCCTCTTTGTAAAATGGTGCAGTCTTCCCACATAACTTCTGTACATCTTCCTGTATCCTTTACTCTACATCATCTCTAGATGATTACAGCACCTAGTGAATACAAAGTAAATGCCATGAAAATACTGTTATATTCTATTTGTCTAGGGGATAATGATGAGGAAAAAGTCTTTAAACATTCATTACAGATGCAATTATTTTCTGAATGTTTGCAATCCATGGTTGATTGACCTGTGGATGCTGAACTAGTAGGTACAGAGGGCCCAATTATATTAACATACCAGATGTGGCTTTATTTAGTCTTTGCATGATATATTCATTAGTGTGATGGTAAATGTTTAACAACTAGTTCTCCAGTAAAGAAAGAAAAGAAAGTCCTGGTTTGTAGATTGTGGTGTTTTTAGTGATACAAGTACTCCCAGTATGGCTGACTTCAGATGCCAATGTGATATCCTTAAACACATAACACTGAGCTCTTGTGAGCCAGTAGTATAAACCAGCTCTACCACATCCCTGACAATATCTCTTCCCATCTCTTATTTTTAAACCATCTTTGTGTCTTTATATTTACGGTAGATTTCTTGTAACCACTCTGTGTTATCTAGTCAAACATCCTTTTTCTTCTTATTGACATTTACACCATTTGGGCCTAATATAATTATTGATATGGTTGGATTATAATCTAGCATCTTGCTTTTTCTTTTATTAATTCCACTTCATCTTTGTTCCTTTTCTTCTGCTTTGTCTGGGATTGGTTCATTATTATTATGGTTCTGTTCTAATTTCTCCATTAGCTTAATATTTGTACTTTAAAGAAATACAGAAGCTTCCTAGATTTGCAATACATACAATGGTACTTTGGTTCATGAACTGAATTCGTTCCATAGTTTTGGGAAAGATGGCCACACTTGTGTTTGTGCAGGAGAGATGGTTGCAGTCATGTTTGTCACCTAATGCAGAGTTTGCCAACAAAGCATTCATGACCCAAGGTACCACTCTCCTACTAACCAATCAGAGTCTACCTTGAAATATGTATGATACACAAATCTCATCATAATATAAAAAATCCCAAATCCTCCCTCCTATCATTTGTTTTATTTGCTTAAATATATAATTCACTGATTTTGTTTTTGTTTCTGGTAGCCAGTTACATTTTTTAGTGGTTAAAAATAAGGGGGGGAAATGTGCATTTATGTTCTTTTTCCCATTTTCAGTATTCTTCAGTTCTTTGCACAGCTTCAATTCTACCTGACAGACTTCATTTCCTTACAGTTAAAATCCAGTGGCAATTATTTCTTTTCTGCTTCAAATTTCTGTGTTGGGAAATTATTTCTCTTAATTTTTTTAACTGGATACATAATTCTAAATTAAGTTTCTCTTTTAGCACTTAAACAGGTTACCCCATTGTTCCTGACTTGCAACTATTCCAGACAGTAAATCTGTAGTACTTCCTATCTTTGTTCTTCTGTGTATGTGATGCCTTCTTCCTTGAGCTGCCTCCAATTTTCTCTTTATCTTTTGTGTTAGAATGAGATACTTGAAGGTGTTAAATTTTGTTTTCATTTTTTGCATTTATCCTGGTTGATTCTCTGACTTTCTTGAATATTTAGTCTGATAACTCATCATTTTGGGAAAATTCTTCACCATTATCTCTGCAAATATTTTGGTTCTGGCCCACTCTCCACCCCTTCACTCTGCTTCTGGGATTTCAATTATGTGCATGTTAGACTTTAGATATTTTACTCCACAGCCTTCAGATACTTTGTTCTCTTAGAGTTTCATTTTAGGTTGCTTCTTTTACCCTGTCCTCTGGTCTAGGGGTGATTCTGATGGAGGTGTTCTTCATCCCAACACTATGTTTGTTAGTGTTTAGCATTTTCATCTTATTGAGTTTGTATTTTCCCTCTTTCTGTTGAAATCCCCCTGTGTTAATGTGTGCTCTCTGCTTTTCCACTGGAGAGTTTGAAATATTTCAAATTCCTTGTCCGTTGGCTCCAACTTCTAGTTTTCTTCTGGTTTTGCCTTTGTTGTGTGTCTTCCAGCTTTTGGTTAAAGTCTAGGCATCACATGTAGGACCAGTTTTATGTCTGTAAATGACCGTGGCAGGTGTGCTCCTTGCTTTCAGTTGTGTTTGGTAGAGGACTGAACCAGTCTAATCCACAGTTGAGCTTGATTTGGCTTTCATTGTTGCCATAATCATTTTCATTACACCACCTCTGCAGTGATGTTGAGATGGGTTGCCATAGTGCTTGCCTCAGTGTTCCTGTTCCACTTTCACTCGAGGGTTTTTGCCTGGGGACCTGCACCCTCCCATGTTCTTTCTGTTCTGCCATAGTTTTCTGTTTCCTGGTGCTTGACTCCAGCTGTCTGGGTGGTTGTGGGCAGTTCATGGTCTCTGCTGTTTTGCTTTAGGTTCAGTTTTAGGCAGGTTCCACAACTATGCATCTTGGTGATCTCAGGGGTATTTCACATTGATCTTGCCTCTCTCCCAGCAGTAGGAACCACTAGTTGTCTGAGCCCAGGATAGTTTTCTGTCCTTTTCCTATGGCAGAGATTATTTTTCTGTACCATTCCCTGCCTTCATGAGTATTTGTCTGTGTCCTGTAGTGATTGAGTCTTGTGCCTTTCTCCCAGTAGCCTAAGGTCTCTGTTCCATCAGGGCATTGGGAAATGGATCTAGGAAGGGAACCAGGTCTTTCCCAAAGCAGTGATTGCTCTCTTTCCTAAGTTCTCTGTCCTCAAGGAAGACTTCTGCAGTCTCCTTGCATCCCAACCTCTTTCATGAGTACATAGTGAAGCTACAGAGAAGAAATTGCATATGGATGTAAAGTCCCCTTGTATGTGGACAAACAGGGGCTCAATTTCCCTCACTTAAGCTCACACACTGCCTTTAGCAATTCATTAAGTATGTCAGATGAAATCTTGCCTACTCTGCGTTACTCCTGTCTTCTTTCCATGGCACCCCAAGGGGGAGCCTTACTCACATCCTTGCCTCTGCTGGGAGGCTCCTGGAGTTCCAGAACCATTAGGTTGGTACAGATTACCCAGCTTTGTCTCATTGTTAGGTGAGATGTGACACTTCAACTTCTACACTGTAAACAGAGCAGTTTTATTTGAGACCTTTGTAAGCATCACAGTGGAAAAGAGAGGTGATCATGGGGTAGATGAGTTAGACTAAAAGAGCTCAAAGTAACTCAGCTGAGAAAGTCACTTTCCAGCTGGCTCCTGAAGGATGAGTCAGTGCTGTTCGGTAAAAGGGATGGGAAAGCATTACAGGGAGATAGAGCTACATTTTCCAAGTCACAGAGTCACCGGAGATTGGCCAACAGAACCAAAGGAAAACTTGTTTGTCCTTAGCAAATATGGGTCTGTAGAATTCTTTATCTCTGCACAATGGATATGCTGAGCAAAGAAAGCAAGAAGGATGAGCTTTATACATGGGTAGGGCCAGACTGTGCAGTAGCTGTGTGCCGCACTAGAGCTTCAGACTTCTATAGCAAGTTCAAAGGGAAGTAAATGCTAAAGAGCATTAATTGTCTTGGATAAACAGAATGCAGAATCCTTTAAGGGAGTGACCTTACAGGTTGAGCATCTTTAATTTGAAAACCTGAAATCCAAAATACTCCAAAACTCAAAACATTTTGAGTGCTGGTATGATGCCACAAGTGAAAAAAGTCTACACTTGACTTCATG
>RJWT010028913.1:0-15081 GCA_004365215.1 Cuniculus paca | reverse complement strand
TTTAATTACTCAGTATTTTAGGTGATGACCTTTGTTTTCATTCTTCCTGCATTGCATCTGGACACAAAAGGAAATACACAGCATCTGATGACATAGATGGATAAGCAGAGGGGTTTTGGAGAAGCGTCGAAGTATCTAGATGATTTTCTCACCTCTTTCAAAACCCGCTGTCCTGTGTGAATTTAGCCAGATCTTGTATCTTACCCAGGTAGGTGTTGGTTCAACCTTCATTTAGTTTTGGACTTATGCGGTTTATGCCTAGTACTCTATAAATGATCTTTTGTTCCTACACTTGGTAACCCGTTAACATCATTCTTAATGCTTCATGTGCATCTGGGACAGTTGGAAATATCCCAAATGACAATCTCTAAGGAACATGCCTCATGCTTCCACACAGCTATCAGGTACAGCTGTGTTTTATCCAGGGCTGTGCTGACCATGTGGCCTCCCAAGAGGCAGAGTATCTTCCCAGGTTTCCTGACATGGAGTCAATCTTCCAAGCTGTGTCTAGGGGAACAGGAAATTATCCTCTTGTCTAGGATTCCACCCCACTCCCAAATGTTTCCTGGGAAATCTCTATTGCAAGTTTTCTTCTGTGATTTAATGTTTTACCTCATTCTTTTCTCAGGCTCCAGTGTCTGAATCTACAATGGTAAGAAGAAATTTCTTCCTGTAGGATACAAACTGTCCTGATCTTAGGTATGTTTGTATTTCTTCACAAGGAGTAAAACTCTGCTCAGAAGTGAAAGCTTAGCTCTTAATATATAAAAAAATGCATTTCTTGCTAGTTATATAATCAGCCCACACACCCACAGCTGAGCCTGGCTTTTCACTCACTGTTTTATAAGGAAATGCAAGGATATCTAATGAAGCTTCCACAGTTAAACAAGGATCTTTTTGTTCTGGGATTTCTTTAAAGAAGTGAGGAGGCAAAGTGGGTGGTGAAAGGTCCAGATTTTTATTCCTTTTAAAAGGTTGCAAAGAAAAAAGAAACTTTATCCTTCTTGGATATTCTTAGAGTCAGACTTCAATGTTTCCATATACAGGAACTCAAGGTGGCAACTGGTTGATGTGTTTCTTTACTTTCATAATCAATGAAAAGAGAATACAAAGTGCTTTTGTAGCTTCTTTATGAATGGTGAATTGATTGATCTGATGTAATCAATCTGGGGAATCCAGGATGCCAGTATCCAAGTTAGTTTTCATATTCTGGGAACCTGATTTAGGTGCCAGGTAAGTTGGCATTTTCCATGTACCACATCACTGGATATCTGAGATGCAGTACTATGAAGATGCTAAGTTGTAAGGAAGAAACATTAAACTCTGGGACAGGTTCACAAGAGCAAAGAACACAAAATCAGGGCACCTCATACCCTAGCTGGCCTATGAGTGGCATGGGTAAGCTTTGGATGACTGTGGAATTGAAGGGGCAGAAATGTTCTGAGAAGTTAAAGGAATAAACACACAGCAGTAGCTATATCAGATAAATAAATTAACTACATTCACTTTCATGGCCACTGGAGGGAAGAATTCATGGGTCAAATATCAGGTCAAACATTTTTACTGTTCTTTGAAGAGTGGAGGGAAAGACTTCCTCATCATTAAATGAAAGGGCACAAATGACAAAATCTGTAGGGAATGGAACACTTAATTCATCCTTCAAGTCCTTGAGCTTCTGTGGAACTTATCCCTGTGTCAGAGTTACTTTTCTCATCGCTGAGACAAAATACCCAACACCCAAAGTTAAAGGAGGAAAAGTTTATTTCACTCAATTTGTAGAAGTTTAAATCCACAATTGGCTGACTGCAAGGCATGGTGGCACTGCAAACAAGCATCATAGAGGAGAAACAGTTCATGGTGGGCAGAAGGTAGCAAAGCAAGCAAGGGGCAAGGCAAACCTCTTTGTGTCCTTATATCACATCCAGGCTACCAGATTAGACAGTACCAAACCACTCAGTGGACTGATTTAGAAATCAGCCAAGCTTCACCCAAGCACCCTTAATCCTAGCATTGCACCATGAATTAATCACACACTCTAGATTTAGCCATCCCTGAAAATTTACACCTATGACTGTATGAGGCTTTGGGAGTGGACATCTAAATAAAAGGTATAACACCCTGGTAGCCATGATAACTCATAGAAACTTATGCATATGTACCTTTATGTGTTGGGTCTGAGCAGAAACTCAAATTTTCAACCGGTTCTTGAGAGTCTCTGATTCTAAAATATTAAGGCCCATTAGATTAAAGGAAATCCCACACTCACAATTAACTTGTAACTGGATGTGATAAAATCCTTTCCCTTTTCCAGAAATTCTAGTCAAAAAGAGCAATGTCAGTGATCACAGAGTTCATTTCTGTTTTCATAAATCCCTTTCATGATAAAACTCATGCAATAATATCCATTCAAAAAAGAGAACAAATTAAATAACAGCAAAAGAGAATAAAGACTTGCTAGGGCCTCTTGTGAGCACTTTCATAGGTCCCTTTACTGCAAATAAGGTATGAAGAATATGTTTAAATCATTGGCATTCATCATAGGGAATCCAGCTTTGGAAATTCATTTGTGAGCCAAGAGGTATATGGGAAGACGAACCATAGCTTTTGATGAATAACTTAATGTAAAGGACAAGTTTCAGTGAAGAATTAATGATTCATCCTTAGGAGGCCCTTATTTACTATTAAAAACCTAAGTGCTTTTTGCTGTTATCAGGCAGATAGTTACAGGGAAATTGATTCTCCTCACAGAATTTCTCTATGGCCTCAATAAACCATTAACTGCTCCTGACCTTACCTTCCTAGGTTTAGTAGCTGCTCTGCCATGGTCAGCATCATTCTTGCTGCAGCAATTAGTGGTAATAAGTAGGAGTTGCACAATTGATGGTGTAATACGCCTGGACAGTGTGGAAGCAGCAGTTATGAAATGCTTCAGTGAGTGGAGCTCTTGTACTTGAAGCTTCCCTCCCATCAATTTTCCAGCTAGCAGAGCCTAATGAAGCCACAAAGCCAGTGGTGCAGAGACAGTAGCAGCTCAGATGCCCAGCTGCTGATCCTGGGCAAAAGGAACAGGCTTTGCTTATTAGAACTGCTCTGAATTCACCCAAACTGATGCTTATCCTCAGAAAATATCCAAGAAGTTTTCATGAAAAAGGGCCCAAAGAACTAGGGGTAGAATGGTGGTAGGGAGCGTGTACATGAGCTTTTCTTACTTCTCTTTCTCTTACAGGGGTTTCCATTTCTTTTTGTTTCCTTTTGCTTACAAACCCATCTGTTTCTGCTTGTTGTCTATGTTTTCTGTAAGAATCTTGAGGATACTGAATCATATGAACCATTGTTGTTTTAAATTCATGATTCAATAATTCCAATCTCCCTGCATATTTATCTGACTCTAGTCCTAACATTTGTGGGATCTCTTCAGAAATCCGATTTTTTTAAAATTATGCCTTGCGTTGTTCTTGTTTTCGTTGTTGTTATTGAAAATCAGTCAGGTCTTAGGTTAAAGGAATGCAGACAATAAGCCATTAGTTATGTGGTGCTGAAGGTATAGTGGAAGAAGAAGAGCTCTATGGTGTTTTGTTTTGTTTTGTTTTGGTTTGGTTTGGTTTGGTTTGGTTTTTGCACTGAGGATCGGACCTAGGGTCTCTTGCATGCCAGACAAGCCCCACCACTGAACGTCATTCTATGGTCTTTTAGGGAGTCTATGCCCTTGGGCTCTAAATTCCATAAATTCTTCACAGGCATGAAACCTGTGGTAAATCTACAAAAATGCGTTGGCCCCTGTGACTGACCAATCTCTGTTCAGGGAATTTTTGACTCCCAGACTTGTCCACAACAAGCCTCCAGTAATTTGCCAATCATGGTTAGCTTTGGTTTCCACAGGTTTCTGCTTTGGTGATTCCTTGGTTACTTTTCTCATTGCTGAGACAAAATACTTGACACCCTGATGGAGATCACTCAGAGTGAGCTACAAATTCATAAACTGACTTTCTATATTAAAAGACTGAGTCTGTCCTAGGCCTTGCCTGATGAGTCAGAAGTTCACATGAAGAAACAAATCTCCCTATTCCACTGAGCTTGGTTGAGGTGTCTGTGACCTGTGATGCTGTGACGTCTCAAAAAGACAATATTCCAGCTGAGGACTCTCTGACATGTACAAAGTTCTGTAGAAGTAAATATTAACCCATGAGAAAAATAAATTGCCCATTAATCATGGCATAACTTGTTTCTTACTAGACCTTGCTTGCACCAGTGCCCTTGACTCCTCTGTTTCCAGGATCTCCTTATACCTCCTGCCTACCCCAGAAAAGCTGTGTGCATTCAATAAAGAGGGAAAACTCCAGAGATTCTTGATCTTAGACTGATAAGAGTTCTGACCCTCTGAATCCCTTTGCATTCTGAATTATTGCCTCTATCTCTTATCCTTTGTTGTAACCTCACCCAAGTGATTGGGGGCCTGATCATCCCCTGATAATATTCCAAAGTGAAATGCAGAAAAGTTTATTTCAGCTTGTAGTTTGTAGAGGTTTTAGTCCATAATCAGTTGACCCTGGGCAGAGTGGCACATGACAGGTGGGCACTGCAGAAGAGAAACAGTTCATGGAAGGCAAAAGGCAGCAAAAGCAGCAAGCAGTGAGCAACAAGCAAAGCAGCAGCTCTCTTTCTGTCCCTTATATTTTATCCAGACTACCTGCCCTTAGAACAGGTAGCACTCACACCCAGGGAGAGCCTTCTCATTATGCACTCCCAGAACTATGCAAAACCAATCAGTGGGCTAATTTACTAATCACATACCCTTGATCTCAGGATCACATGCTCTAGATCCAGTCACCACTGAAAAGGCCCACCTACGACCACATGAGGCTTTGGGGGACATCTAGGCAGAAGCCATAACAGTTGAGTTGTGATTCTTCATATCCACAAGTCTCCACTATTTGGAGGGGCAGTGATTTACTCTGTAATGCCATCTTTCCTATGAATGTATGAAGAGTTGTTTAGTTTTCATCATATTCAGACTTTTCCTTGTTAAAATGGAATAGCAACTTCCAAGCTTTTTCATGCCTATTGGAAACTAGAAGTCAATCTCTGCCATATGAGTAAAACTATTTAACTAATTCATTATGCTCTATGAAAGGATTTTGGAAATAATCTCTGCTCTGAAAGGATTTTCTCTAAGCACTTCCACCAATCTCGAGGTTTAATTACCCAGAATATACAAATAGATTTCCAAATTATATCTTTGACTCTGGCTTCTCTGTGTTGCCTTAGATTTTCATTGCTATCCTTTAAAAGTAGATTAAAATAGAAAAGAGTCTATTATTAGACAAGAGGAATGGAAGAAGGGGTAGAAAGGAGTGCAAGAGTGGGTATCATGGGACAGGAATATCATCGAAAGTCATTGTACACATTGAAATCTCTCCTAAGACACATGAGACTGGGTGGGGGGTTGATGAAGGATTTGAAAGGAATGATTAAAATCTTATGTACATATAAAAATCTGCCAAAATAAAACTCATTCATCTGTATTAAAAATACACATTGATAAAAATTCAGAAAAAAAGAAAAAATAGATTGCAACACAAAGTGCTTGGACCTAAAAATCATATGGCACTTAGATCCTGCCTGCCTCTCCACAAGTTTATCCTGCTCATTTTATCCATAGAATTCATTAACGTGAAATAATCTAATTTACTTACTTGTTCATGCATTTATTATCTGCCTCTCACTACAACATTTCCACCAAGACACGAACTGTATACGAACAGGGACCTTGCTTACCTTTTTCACCATTTTATTCCTAAGTCTTAGAACCTTGGGTGACATAGCAGAGATGCTCTATAAATACTTGCTCAATTAATTAACAAGTCTTCACCTTTATTTTTCTCTCCTTCAACTGATATGTAGCCCATAAATAGATTATATATTTTCACCTTCTAAATATCTCCAATCTGCTCATCTTTCCAGTCTCACTGTTCTTAACATAAGTTAGGTCTCTATCATCTGTCATCTAGGCTGTTGCAACAATCCCCTTTTCCTTGTCTGCAGTCATACTCTCTTGCAGTCAGTTTCTCAAAATGCAACCAGTTATTGCTCTACAATGCAAACATATCTGTGCAACTATGCATCTTAAGTTATCACACTGGCCTACTCTTTCTTTCTGGACAAAATCCTACCCACTTAGTGCAATTTCCGTGAGTTCTTGGATCAATGCTTCTTTAACTATTTACCTCCCTCCTTACTTCAGCTTTGCAGTATCCTGGTCCCTCTTGCTTCTTCTCTCTCCTCCCCATGTTTCTTCACCTGCTTCATTCTTTCCTGTACTTCACGTCTCAATTGAGTAAGAACCTCCTTCAGAGAGTCTTCTCTGATCATGTAGTACTGTGCTGAGTACTTCTTATACAAGTGACTACAGAGAAATTTATAGCGATTTATAGGTGGCATCTTGACTATAAATACATAGGAGAGTGTACTTATTGAGAATAGACACTCTGATACTGCACAGAATTAATTCACATTCAATAAAAAAGGCAATGCTGTCCTTGCTGTCATCTCCTGACAGTGTTTCAGGAGTTTCTCACTTCTTCCTTTCCTTTCTAGTTTTATTTTACTTTCTCTGTATTTTCCAGTGCCCTGCTCAGTCTCTGTCAACCAACTTGTGATTTTCTGTATACATCAGGCTGTACCTTGAGGCTATGTCCTGGGTTTTTCTCTTCCATCTACCTGCAATGGTTTCCTTACATTTCCTCCCCACTGTGAGTTGCACATGTCTGAAGAAGCCACACCTACAACAAAGAGTCTGCATATTGTTTGATGTTGCCTGTGAGATTATAGAGAGATGAAATGTGGCAGATCAAGAGTCAGAGTTCTCTCAGGCTATTGTTGGTCTCTTTTAATAGTCATCTACAACAACATCTGAATTTGACCAATATCTTTCTTACTGCTACATTAAATTCCTGGAATGTATCACTCAGCTTGACAGACCTCACCTTCTCCCAATCCAAAAGCTAAGAATGTTTTAAGAAGACATCTGAATTCTGAAGAATTCATGCTTTGCTATAGCCTGTCTAACTGATGCTTCCTGTACTGTTTTTGGTAAATATAATGATTTTTGATTTTTTTTTTGTTCTGTTACTATAGAAGTTAACATTCTTCCTTCACAGTGGAACATGTCAGCCATGGTAATGTGAATCTGTGTTCCCAGGCCATGGTCACTCATATTTAGCCCAGAATAAACTATTTTGTTATTACCTTTAAGCAGAGTCATTGTCTAGTCAGATACCATACAGCACATTATCTCTTCCATGAAAGGTCTTGTTACATCTGGATAAACAGAAATCCTAGTGTAGACTCTGTGGTACCTGTAGATCATCCGTTTAAATGCCCATTTTCCTTCCAAAAGCCAGGATTGTGTTTTATTCACCTTTACATTCATTGGTCTCAGTATCAAATATATGTTAAATATTCATTAAATGGCAGTTGAACAAAAGGAGAGAGAATGGAGTTCAAACTTATGAAGTGTAAGGGGACTTTGCCAGGTGTTTTGCATGAGTATGTTGCATCTAAATACTAGGGAGTGAAACTGTCTTGTCCTCCTCTTGATTAGATGTTGGTTTTGTTGTTGTTGTTTGTTTATGTGGATGCATTGGGTTTCTTAACTATTTTATACACCAGCTTGGCTATTTTTCCCTCAGTGCTCTTCACACAGAAGTTAGGCAAGAATACATGTTGGTCAGCTCAGTCTCTGGTATTTTTAAGGAACATTTATCATATTTCTCTTGTGAATGATACGTGGTACTTTTATTTTGGCCTGTTTTCCTCTTCATAATTTGAATAAATCTAAGATTTGCTGCTATGATCTACTTTGCAGGCTTACAGTAGCAGAAAGAACTTCTTCAACTTTCCTATTTCCATTTTCCAAGTTGCAGAGAATAGGAAAAGTATTAGGCTAAGTCCAAAGCAAAGTATAGACAAAGTTTTTGCAATATTGTTAGAAGTTATAGGTGATAAAAAGTTGTAGTTTGACTTGAAAAAGATTGTCTACTCTAAGGAGAAAAGGTTTAAAATATGAATTCATAAATAAATAAAGTGAATAATCCCATTTCCCATAAGAGACAGATAAGAAACAGAATTTTTTTAGACAAGTCAAATTGCAAAGAAGAGGATCAATTGTGAATATAAATGCATTCCCAAAATATTATGATTGTAACTGTATTTACAATCATAGAATGAATGAAATATTTCTGAGGATTATAGATTAACTTTAATTTCCTGCATCTGCAAGGATAATTTATTATGTAAATGGCACCATTTAAAACAAAATGACTTATGTACAGAGGGGGTTACCCTCACCCTTTGAATTTTGATATTATTCCAGTTGATTTGGGATGGAGTTTTCAGAAAAGCTTCTTTACATGCAGATAACTTTTTTTTTTTTTAATTCACTAATAATGTGGTTTGGGAGACTGAGCCAGCAAGGTGAATAGCTTCACCTACTAAATGCTGGATTTATGAACTATGTTAATAAATGTTTCTCAAATATAAGAAAACATAAACTAACAGTTAAAATCATCAGCTCTTAACTTTCAGTGTGGATGGGGATAAGTATATTCCAAATTCATAGTTATGATTATTTTTGTCCTTAGTATTCAGAAATATATTTGAAAGACTTGAATAGTATTTAAATACAATAGAGTAGAATATTTAGCTAATCTTGTTTCTTACACATTTTTTTCATAAAGAACCAATAATTTCAATTGTTTCCTAGCTACCTTCCTTTTTGGAAGTTAAGAGAAGTTCATCTTGAAAAAACTCTTGCATCATTGAATGAGTGGTTCCTTTCCAGAAGGGAATGGAGGGATGGAGGGAGAGGGGAGAAAGGGAAGTGCTGCAGATTAAAAAAGGAATTGAGATGTGTTATGTACATGTGCCAGCTTCTCGCAGGGGATGTAAACATTATATATGGCATGTTCAAAAAAACGGAAGGGGATCCTGTGATGGTTGGAGGTGTGAGGAAGGGAAGGGAAAGTGGGTGAGAAAAGGAATTGAGATGTGTTATGTACATGTGCCAACTAACTACAAGAAATGTAAACATGTACTACACAGATGTGCTAATAAACTAAAATTTAAAAAAAAGCAAAAAAGAGAAGTTGTTCTTCTTGACCTCATTTTACCTTCACTTTGTATATAATGTCTATTAGAATTTGTATACATTGTTCCTATAATAAAATTTTATCTTTCTAGGATTGATAGCACAGTTGCCTTAACGTGCATGAATGAAACATGAAGTACTATGGACTTTCTCACAACTAGACTACATCTAGAAACCTATCACCTCATTCATTTGCATGACTTAATTGATCACATTAAGAAATTCTTGGTAGTGAATGAAATCAGTGACTCCTCCTACTTTCAGAGAATCCAGAATACTTAAACTATTGAATTAAATTGAGTTTTCTCCTTCTGGTAGAAAATTTCTGCATTCTCTTTGAAATTCTCTCAAGTCAGTTAACATTTTTGTGCTTCCATGTTTCATATTGGCTTTTGTAAAATGACACAAAATATCTCACCTATCTTCTGCACTTTTGGGATGATTAATAATTGTTAGGAAAGAAATGTCAAAGCCTACAGGGCAGGCTGGGAGCTTGCAAACTATTCTCAAAGATTCTATGATCAACCAATAAGAAACTTTTCTAAATTTAAGGATATTCTAAAAATAGAGCAAAGTTATTGTACCCCTGGATATTTTTAAAACTGCTCTTCTTTTGGAAAAAATTTTAGGAAGAAATGCTGCTCTACTTAAAGGTCATATTTTAATTATGAATTAGAAAGGTGTCTCCAGCTATTGAAGGGAAACTCTCCCTTGCTTTGGGAAAGATGGTTGATGAGGTGGCTATTTTTCAGCTTCTTCTACTTTTAACTTAGTTAAGTCACAGGTCTCTTTACAGCGGTAAAATTATAACATAAAGCATATTGAACCAAGTTGGACAAATTGAGGAAAAGAGTCAGAATTCATTTTGATTTTCTTTTGCTTTGAGTTCTTATTACTATCAAATTAAAATGTCAAAGGGAAGGGGACATTAATGAAATATCTTAATATTTCCATTAATTGCTTAAGGCCTGAATGTGTTGCATGACATCCTCTAACTTAGATAAGTTACTCATTCTTTTACTAAGTCCTCTCATCTAACCTTTGAGTTGCTAGTTATTTAGTGACAGAAGAAGGAAGGGACTCTCAGGAAGTAAATGTGAAATAAGATGGCTGTGAAATTCTAAATTGCAGCTCAGACTCAGATCTGGAGCACCTATTGCTCCCATCAGCAACAGATAGGATACTATGATTGGAAACTTTTCTGACTCCTTTCATTTTTGTAAAAACACATGTCTAAGAAACATTTTCATAGAACCTTGATTCTGGGATGGTGTTTTATGCTAATCAGATAACTTGCTATTTCTCCGAGATAATATATTTCTCTGATATATTCTCCAGATAATTTATTGATATAGAATAATGAATCTCATGTGGACCTTAAGGCATTTGGTTAACAGGTGGGACAGATATTTTGGACATAATGCATCAATGACCTTCAAACTGAATTATATAGTAGATAGTCCCTGTTTTGGTCTTTCAGTGGAATGTTGAAGTTTTGTCGCTATTCACAGGCATTTTTGGTCCCCTGCTGCTGCATGTTTTGATGGCTGATAAAAATGACTCTATTATCTTCATTTAGGCTTCCTGTTCATGTAACACTACGGCCTCCCGGAGATGTCCATTGGCTGTGTCAAATTTCTGGAGCCTAATTAATACGGAGCAAGTTACTACTTCTCAGAGCCTCAGAGCTGAGTTGTTTTTACTGGCGAGATAAATGGTACTTTAAGGATACCTTCAATCCCAGTATTTTAATGTTTGTCCTGCTCTACCTGGCATGGAATCAACTCTAAGAATACTTCACATTTCTGGAAGATGGAATGAACAATTCCATGAATAAATTCAGGATTGAAAAATCCCATTCCTAGAACTCCAGTCTCTGCAGTGCAATGACCACAGCTCATCTCTTACCTGCAAGCCATTCTTAGGGTGCTGCGATTACATTACATTAAAGAGATTTGTTACAGCTGCAGTAACTGTGTTTTTGGAAGAAATAAAGGTCTTCTGCCTCATTTCTAATCTGTTTATGGTAGCTCTTGAAATCTTGATTTCATTGACTAATTTGTGAAAGAACTTACCCATCTCCCAATATTTAGGAACTACACAGTCTGATGGATGAGGATTTGAGGTCTAGGACTTTAGTTCTCTGGGGGTGATAAATGTAGCTTACTATGTCCATCTGCCAGAGATGAAGGCACCAGCAGGATGGAGAGGGAAGTGGAACATTATAGTACAGAGGATTCACTGGCTCTTTTTCTTGATAATGTGTTTTTGACTGCTCTGGGTAATCTTGACTCTTCTTTCATTTGGCCCTCTTCTCTCCCCCAACTCCCGACCCTATATTTAAACTGCTATACATCCACATAAATCCACATTTTTTTTCTTTTTTTGAGCTTAGGGCAATGCACATTTCTACTCATGCATAAAAGATGTCCTGAAAATTCCCATCACTGCTGTATAAGTGTTTATTTATTTTTACTTTTTGGGAATCAGGTTCTGAGGTAGTACCTTCAAGTCCAGCATTTATAGTTTTGTTGTATGCTTTCGTTCAGGTTTTTTTTTTTTTTTTTCCTTTTCTGCTCTGTTTGTTTATCAGGGAATTAAAGGTTTTACAGAAAGAGTTTCCCTGAGTGGATAGTTTTAAATATTTTGTGAACAGAATGGGGTTTTGAAAAGAAGTAGAACTAAAAGAAATGGGATGCATTAGATATAGGTCAGGTATTAAATGAAAATTCATTGCAAAGGTGATATAAGTAATATTTAATCACTAATTTCAAATTAAATACAATCTAGACATGAAATTGGCAATTTAATCAAAATTTCTATATTTTGATTTATGACACTGACATAGTCCTTAGAATAAAAATATTAATGATAAATTATCTAAACTATGTGTGTGTCTAAATGAGGCAAATAAAACAAACAGTTCTCTATCATTTTGCAGATTTGAAGTTACTTTTTGCCTCTAAAACACTAGTGCTCTGATTTCAAAAGATAAAGTGAAGAAATAGTTATTTTTGTTAACTTTTAATAAGTTTTGTGTTACTTTTTAGTATTATTGTGAATCTCTTCTGAAGTGTACATTTAAGAACCAACCTATACACCTCCCCATAGAGTTTTTGCAGATGAAAATCAAAATCCAATTGTTTTCCAATGGAACTGTGAAAGTATATATGTGATGCTTGTGCATGAATATTAATCAGGTTAGCTTTTAACATTTTTAGGAGTGTTGTGATGACAGTTGATGAAGAAAGTGGATACATGTGGGCTGAAGTCTTGCCTTAATGCTACCTAGCTTATTTATAGACAATGTGGAGGAATCACCTTTTGGAGGTTTTACTCCATATCACTCTGTGAAGTATTTCCTAATTAATACGAAAGCTCCTAATTAATTCAAAAGCTCAGATTAAGTCAACAACCAAAAGGCGTCCAAGATCTTGTTGCCTAAAGAACCCAAATTTCCCATCCTCCCATAAAACTATTTCACAGATATGTTCATCCACAGAACACTGATCTAATTAGATTTAGTATACTAGTCCATTAAGAGTGCCAAACTACATCCATGTCCCTTCCCTTTCTCCATTCCACTTAATCGGGCCATCTTTATTTGGCTATGATTTCACAGAGAGAAGAAAATATTTGAACAATTATCTGAGATAGTATAAAGATTTCATTCTGACATCTAAGATTGCTTAGATTAACTGAAAATCAGTTAAATTAATTGTATTTCTAATAAATATTTAAATATATTTTTAATTGGACTAATGTACAATACTGTAATACAAACATGTACCTTACATGCTGCCATTTCTGACTGGTACATTTGTACATAAGATTATGATAAAAAGGAAACCAGTCTCTAGCAGGGGTGTGGTTAACACTGAATTGAACTCTAATGACTTTGAAGCTGTTAAAGTAACTGAAAACTCCTGGAAGAGAGGTGGAGGATACATCTTTATAGAACTAACACTATTCTATCAATAGAAATTAAACATTGATCAAGAATACTATCTTTTACAAAGAGTAGCAGTTTAATTTATACCTCATCAACCAAATATGAAAGCAAGGATTTTAAGAAGTCCATAGATGTACTAGATTGAATATCATTACAGATGCTCTTGGGAGAACATTTGCATAATATTCCTTACTTGATAGAAGGAGTCATATAACCAACACAAGACTTTATGTAGTAGAGTGTTATTTTTAATATGTCTTTCGTAGCTTGAGACATACTTTAATTCATTCAATTCCTATATCTTGGAAAGGAGGCAGTTACAATAGTGGTTAATTATGATCCAGGCATCAACTATTCAATCAGAAAAGGAAAGAAATAAATCCTCTATTGATACAATTTGCTCACAAAGCTTTCAAAAGAGGCAGCCCTAGAGTGGCCTAGAGTGAATAGAATCAGAATCCAGGGTGATGTAGATGCAATAATTTTTTCAGCACACCTATCCACCAGGTTAATATACCTGTCATTTGTCACAAAGGGCTTTAGGAAAAGCAAATGCAGAATTTTCCCCTTTAGCTAGAAACCTGCTTGGCTAGAAGAAAAATTACTGGAGAGGGTATGAAATACCTAATTTCCATTTTTTTCCTCAGAAATGCGCTCACCTTGCATTCTCATATTAAAATAGAAGAAACAGAATGCTGAGTATTCAGGTGATCTATCCTGTCCTTGGGGTTTGGAATCCTATTAGAGATGCCTTTGCAGTTTCACATTAACTGTGGCACTTTCAAGAGCTCTCCAGAGATTGCCTCCTGACCACTACTCTCCTCTATCCTTATCCCCGCAGTGCAACTCATAAGTGATTTTTCAAGGTCTGTAATTTCTCACTTTTTTCAAGCATTGGTAAAGGTGTTTTGAGGAATTATTAGGACATTGCATTTTTGAGTGAAAATGACCTAGTGAACTAAAACAGTAAAACTGAAGACTAGCTCAGTAACTTTGGCTTACTTTTCTGAATTAAGAAATAAATCTCTGAATTAAGGAGTGAATTTACAATATTATGATATTTCTGAATACCTTTTTATAATTTCTTGCCCCTGTTGCCCCCGGTACAGTCTAAATTCTATCTGGTTAGAACAATGTGTATCTAGTTTATCTTGTATTTCTAGATGCATGCAAGATTAGTTGATGCTTAAATATGTTTTAAACAATTTAAATAATAAATGAACTGAAGAATAGGACACATGGAGAAAATATCCCGAGAGTGTAGGTGTCTAATTCTCACTTTACTGTTTAAGATTCTTAGAATTTGATTAAAATAGGGAACATTACTTACTTAAATTGGGAGTAATTTCTTTCTCTGAGTGAGAGTGAATATTTAATTATTTTTAGATAGACAGTGGTGCAGAAATTGCAACATAACCAAAGAACTGAACATGTCAAAGTTTACTTCATCTCTATTTTAAGGACTATTGCACAGAATTCTATAGTACCATGGTGGCATCAGCCTTCTGTTTACCTAACTTTAGCCTTGCCTTAAGAAATGAAGTTTTTGAAAACCTATACTTTATATAGTTTTTGACTGTTACATGTAGAATTACACAAAACAACAAAAACAAACTAACCGTCTGTTTTAAACACTTATGACATCTCAACCTGATGTAGGGGAAAGAAACTCCCAAACTACAAGATGTCTAGTATGAGTTCATGTTCTCTAAAATCACAGAGAATGAATTTTAGGAACTATGGAGGTTAAGAGCAGAATATATTTATTAAGAAAAAGAAAGTGTCTGTCTGAAAGAGAGAGACAGACGGGGTCTCAAGAGGGTTGCCAAAGACTCTGTCTTTTCTAGGGACTTTTATAGAGAAAAATCACAAAGTGGGGCAGGTCTAAGGTAGAGAAAATATGGGAACTCACAGGGTGGCCATGAGAACTATGGCCAGACAATAAGATTAATTGCTCAGGTAAAATTTATTAAATCAGGAACAA
>RJWT010028912.1:0-15077 GCA_004365215.1 Cuniculus paca | reverse complement strand
AATTACCTCTAATAATGACCTTCGTAGTCATCTCAACTTTTGTTACTAATCTGAGGACTATTTTTGCTTGTGTCATTTGATTTGAATGAAATGCCCTTGTAAATTTCTTCTGCTTATAGCCTTCTTAGTTACACTTTTCAAATTGTTTGTCCAGATGCCCAGTATCCAGGTAATTTCTCACCACTAGGTTAAATTGAGAAATGATTTTTGCATTTAACCTGGGTCATCTATGAAACAGGCATCCTTGGAGAGCATTTGAAGAAATAATTTCTTAGAAAAAAAACTTTAGAATCTGAAAGTGTATAAATTCTGCATGCACACACATGTCATAAGGGTCTGAAATAGTCATGTTTACTTAAGTGTTTCATAGTACTTCACAGGTACTTGCATGTGACTTAAGCATTACTAATGTGGATGGAAACACATAAAAGTAGCGTGCAAAAATTACCTGAGTGGAGAAGTTTGAGGCTAACTTCAGTGACAAGAATGTTGCATTTGTGCAATATTAGGAGATTTGAAGAAATCCTTGCTACTGTTCCTTCCTCAGTGAGTGAAATGCAAACTCCCTTCTCAGTAAGACTCCACTGCGGACCACAGCTGCAGCCCTGTGTCTGAATTACCTACGATCTGCCAAGTGGTCACCAGGGGCGCGTGGGGGTCACACTGCTGATGAGCCCTGGGGACCTGGTGATCCTGGCCTCCAAGGAGGCCGTGTTTCCATTAGGCTGTAATCGGGAGGATTCTTTGGCCACACTACTGAGGCTCATTAAATTTCCAGTAAGTTTTAAGTAGCATATGAGTGTGACAATAAAAATGAAGCAATCAAATCTATTTCACACCATAGTTAAGATTCAGTGAATTTCCAAGTTCACAACTGAGGATGAAGCTAATACCATTTGTGCTGTGGTAAACAAGTAAAACACAGGCCTTGCACGTTGTGCTCTGCCTGGGACAGTGACATTGCCCTGAGGTTTGGTGTCTTCTAGGGAATGAATGCAAGATGTTAGTAAATCATGCACAACCCATGACTGGGGTTGCAACAATTAAATCAGAGCATGAAGAATTCACAGGTATTCAGTCCCCAAACTTCAACTATCCTTTTAAAAACTGTAAGTTGTCTTCTGTTACCACGCGATAAATAAAGAATACCAGAAGTTATAGAAATGTATGATTAAATCTCCTTCCTATTCCAAGTCTTTGTCAGTCAAGGCAATGTTTTTCTTGTTCAACTAAACGCATGAACTGCACTGGCCACAAGTCTCTCCTCAGTAGCGAGTGACAGCACACAGCTCCCCCGACCCCACAGATGGAGAATCAGCTCCTCTGGAGCCGTGACAGCTTCCTTGGCGCATCTTCTCTGTTTATCCAGGGGAGGACAATGTGCAGGTGAGAAGTTTTAACCCATAGCTTCCTCAGGAAGCTTTACTTCTATATGTCCCCGTATCTCTCATGCTCAGGATCATAGTTCCTACGAGGCGTGCTTTATTTACTTTACTTTTCAGATGCACTTGTTCAGCAAGACCCTGACAGGCATCAGAATGTGACTGCACCAGGCCCTTGGATAAGGTAGGCTTGGCTCAGGTTGCACCCCACAGTAAGCCTGTGTACCTGCTACTTACCTGCTGCTTGCTGTCCCCACTGAGGAGGACGGAGGAATTGCTCACCCTTCAACGTCTGACTCCTGTTGTGTTTCCAGTCCCTGTTCTAGTCGGATTAGTCAGCTGCAGCTGCTGCTCCAGTTAGAATTGCACACGGGATTGGGTGGGGCCGTATTAATTTCTGAGTGCCTGCGCATGAATGTGTGTATGTATGTGTGCAAAATAAAATGCAGGAGTCCAAAATCACCTGGACTCAGCTAGAAACTGAAAAAAAAAGTGGTTTAATCAGTCTGAAAACAAAAGTCATTGAAAAAAATGATTGCCTTGGTTACTATCCTCTCATTGCTAGGACAAAATACTAGACACCCAAAATGAAAGAAGGAAAGGTTTATTTGGTTCACAGTTTCTGGAGATTTTAGCCCCTAATCAGCTGGCTCTATGGCAGTGTGGCATGGCTCCAGGACAACACTTCAAGGCAGCACCCAGCAAAATCAGCCAGAGCTACAGGGGGAAGAACAAGCCTCTCCTCCTCCCTTATATTATAAAAAGGCCACCCCCCAACCCTGCCTCAGGATGGGTATAACACTCACACCACCTCTGTGCCCTCCTATTGCATAGGCTGAGGTTATTTACCAAGTATGGATCCTGGCTCCCTGCTGCCTCTCTTAGTTAAATTTCTAAATTTCTCAAGTTGACAAAATGTATCAACCATAACAATCCTCCCATTGTCAACTTTCAACCAGGCATATTTCTGCAAAAACAGGTTTTCAGACATTTCACAACTTGAAAATTATAACACAGGTTTAACAATCCTTCAGAACCAGTATTAATTCTATCAACACTACATTACATTAGAATCACAACACTTCACCCTTGCCCCACTTCCAAAGACTCATGCACATTCTTTTATGCAAAGGGCATTTAATTCATCTGCAAGAGTTGCCAAAGTTCAAGTCCCAAGTCTCCTCAGAGATGGAAGGTAATCTGTTAGTTGCAAACATCTGTACAAATGAAAACAAAGTTAAACACTTCCAAAATTCAATGGCACAAGAAAACCTTACCATTCCAAAAGTTACAAGCAGGGCAATGCAAAGGATAGGGACCAAAGCAAGTCCAAAATCCAGCAGGGCAAACGTTAAGTCCTGTAGTTGCATGTCCAGCACCTGAAGCAATCTGTTGCAAATTCTGAGCTCCAAAGGGCTTCTGTGACTCAACCACTATGGCAATTCTTGTGGTTGTAGCTGCCACAGCTTTTCTCTTAGGCCCACTTTGCTCTCTCTTTACAGCTTCCTTAGTTGATCCACATTCCTGTCTTTTCCAAACTTTGGGGTCTTCACTGCATCTGTGGCTTCACACTCACAGCTTCACACACTGCTCTGTCAGGAGCACACTGCCCGGCTTCCCAGACCTTCTGAAATTGGGGCGGAAGCCTTTTTAACCTCAGAACTCTTGCATTCTGCATGAACCTAAAACCAGCACCAGGTGGATGCTGCCAAGGTCTGCTGCCAGTTGAAGCAGTAACCAGGCTTTCCTGGCTACTCTTGGCTGTAGGAGTTGAGTGCCTGGATCGCTGGGCACTCTAAATCCAATTCTGCGGAACAACTTTTCTATGCTGTCACCATTCTGGAACATGGTGCTCTGAGGCTTTTGCCTCAAAGCAAAATTTTTCACTTTTGTAGTTTGGAGGCCCCAAAAGTTTGAAATTGCTGCTTTTTATGATGCCCTCATGTGATCTTTTCTATTCTGTTTTTTCTCAGCAATAGAGATTTCCTCAGTTCTTTCTTTGCAGTCCACAGCTTTATTGAAGCTTCCTTTCTGGTCAAACTTACAACGTTTTAAATCATCCTGTTGGGCTCTCTGCTCTTGGTTTGCAGCATAGAACTGGCTAAAAGTCCCAAACAATAGCCATGCCACCGCCTCAACATTTGGCTGCCTTGAAATTTCTTCTGCCAGATAAATTAGTCCACTGCCCTTAATCTTAGTCTTACGCAGTCTCTGGACAGGAGCAAAATGTAGACAAACTTTCTGCTAAGCCATAACACATATTTTCTGGAGTCCAACAACCAATGCAGTCCTTTCTGGCAAAAATCTCCCAAACCTGGTCTTTACTGGTTTTCTGGTCTTCTGAGCTCTGACCAGAATCTCCCATGCAGAACATCCTAAACTATTCCAGCTCCATGCATTCAGGCAACATCTCCAAACCTTTCTAAACTCTTCCCACAAGCCATTCCTAAAGGGTCTTGAACCACAAGGTCAGGTACAATCACACCAACAACCCTACTTTCCTGGTACCAAATTCTGTCTTGGTTACTTTTCTCTCACAGCTGGGACAAAATGCCCGACACCCAAAATGAAGGAAGGAAAGGTTTATTTGCCTCACAGTTTGTGGAGGTTTCAGTCCACAATCAGCTGGCTCAAAGACAGGGTGGCATGGCACTGGGGCAACACTTCAAGACAGCAGCCAGCAAAAGCAGGCAGAGCAAAAAGGGCAGGACAAGCCTTTTCTTCTCCTTTATATTATAAGCAGGATACTCCCCACCCACGAGGGCGGATGTAGTACTCACAAAATCTCCTTGCCTTCCTCTTGCATAGGCTGAGGATATTTACAAAGTAAGGATCCTGGCTCCCTGCTGAGACTCTTAGTTAAATTTCTAAACTTCTAAAGTTGACACAATATATCAACCATAACAATGGTTTACACTGTAATGGGTAATGACATGAAAAATCTGCTTAGCTCTAGTACACCAGAATACATAGATGGGGTGACACAGATAGACTAATAGTAAAAGAGAAAAAACAAAAAACAAACAAATAAACAAAAAACAGAACACCTTAACAGCCAGATGTCTTGATGGCTAAGCTCTCATGAAGACACAAGGCCATGAGAGTTAGGCCCAACAGTACATGCCAAGATTAAAGGGACAAAACAGAAATTACCTTTTCATTTCAAAATGAACAATGAAACAAGACAGAGCCCAAATACTCTGACCAGCTTTAAGAACCCAAGGTCAGCCCTTGCTTGATATTTTACAAGTAAAATCAAATTGCAAATTTTAACTAACTGGTAATTATAGTTTTGGGTTTCACTTTGAGTTGATTTGCATAAAGTATTGTACATTACAAAGTTTTGAATTTACAGGGTTAACTTGCTCTTTTCTCTAATCTGCTGTTTGAAAACAAAAACACTGATTCAGGATTACTCAGAGATCTGTTTGCAATCAGTCAAGGAAAAAAAGGGACACTTTGAAATTCAAGCGGCTACAGTCAAGTTTGTTATAGAAAGTTATAGTAAGTAGGAGAAGAAAAATATTAAAATACTGAAAACGTAAGATATAAATTTTTGGCATGAGAAGGTTCTGTATGGTGAAAGTTTTGTCCAACTAAAGACATAAGAAAAGAGATAATGACAAGTCTAGAAAGCTTAAGTTTGTCAAGGAAACCTTGCAGAAATAGTTTAGCAGAAGATATATACATGGTCACTTGTTAATTTGGAGAAGCTCTAGTTGTTCCTTCTAAAAATTCCCACAAGGGAAATGGTCAAATCAACATAGATTACCAGCCAAATAATAACCTTTACAGAATTATATGATGTGCTGTGTGTTACTCTGTTCAGTTCTATGATAGACATTTAAATATGGTACAAAAATAATGCTGTCATGATTGGCATGCTGAAAAATTATGTGTGGCTTTTGATCTCAAGTTATCTTTCTAAAACTGTATAACTGCTATCTGTTAAACATTCTACAGGGATTAGACCTCAAAGTACTTGATATTTAGATAAAATTATGATAATTAAAAGCACCACAATAATAATGCCACTGATCTTCTCTTTCAGATGTCCAACAACTAAAACGTAGAGGCCAAAACTAAAGTGGTGACTAAACTCATAGAAACAAGAATGCCCCAGTCAGTATAACTCAATTTGTTAGTGGCCCAGGCAACAGTTCCTGTTCCAGATCTCATTGCTCTTGTCTCTGAACAGTGGCTGGTCACTGTGATGCATATCTGGTCGCTATGATGCTAGGCTGTCAAAGTGCTAAACTATACCTCTCCTGTCTGTACAGCCAGTTCAGCATCTTCGAGTTGCCAATGCCACCGTGATCGCCCTCACCCTTTTGGACTGTTCTGGCTTCTATATGCTTAGTCAGATTGTTAGTCCCTGGAAGACGTCAGTTGCCCACCTGTCTAAAACACTGGACTCAGTGTCAAGAGAATGACCTCTCTGTTTGGGGGCACTTGCTGAAACTTCCCTCTGCATCAAGGAGGCAAACGAACTGATGTTGGGACATTAAGATGAACGGTCCTGTGCCCGAAGCGAGGGAAACCTGGGGGAATGACTGATAAGCAGCCCCAGCCTGGCCATGGCCGCTGGTAGCCACCTTCTGGTCAACTGAAGGACTGAGGAACAGTCTGTCTGGAGCTTGAGGATGCCTCCCGAGGTTTAAAAACAGTTAAAACGGAAAGTGGATGAAACCGTGCCTGCATGATTGCCAAGGCTATGGGACGCTGGGGCTGTGACATGCAGTTAAGCCCACGGGTGATGTCCCAAAGAGCCAACACAGCCAGCACCAGCTCTGCGAGACGGGTTCTGCAGGATGTGTAGAGGGCAGCGCCAGAAGCAGATAATCAGACCGTGATAAACTGGTGAATGACAGCGGCTCACCTGGTTTGGGAGAATCCAGGCGACCTGCCAGAGCAAGTCACTGTCTAGACCTGATAGCTGTGCTACGTGAAGTGGGCATGGGACAGATGGTGTCTGCACTGCAGTACCACAGCCCAGGTGAGGAGCTGCTGATGGCACCCGTAAAGACCACGATTCTGGGGAGTGGGCAGGCTGGCAGACTCGGGTCAGTGGCTTCCAGTCATGTTTACAGATCACCTCACCCACAGTGCAGTTGATGCCTTTGCCAGACAGGGAGAGACAAAAGTAAAACGCCACGATAAGACAAGATCTGCAAAGACTGTCCTGGCCGAAACAAACCAAAACCAAAACAAAAACAAAGAAGGCGGGCTGCCCTGGCAGACGGGGCTGTCCCCACAAGAACAGACTGTGGACCCACTGAACGTCAGACGTTGCCAGATCTGAAGGGAATTGCTGGCTGCTGGCCTGGCCTCAGATAAGTTAGACGGGCAAACTTTGGATGTGTGGCTGCCCCTGTGGAAGCCTTTACACCCTGAGCAGCAATACTGGCCGGTGGGCCAGGGCCTCAAGGCCCAAGCAGCCCCAGTAAAGCTGGAAGAAATGACACTGGCCTCCTTTCATATTGATTAGGAGGCAGGCTGTGCTACTCAGGTCTTGCGGATCCCAGGTGACCAGAGGCCACATATAAAATTGATCTTTACTGGTCCCCCAAACTTACTGGACCATTTACTGTGCAGTGTGTCCTAGTGTTGATGAATACCAGAGCTGAGCCAATGCTAATGTATGACAACCCAGACCATTTTACAGCACCTACTGCATACATAAAAAGACGCAGAGGTCACTACATCGCGGTCTGGAAGAGTTTGGTGACTTTGAGTATCAGGCGCTTGCCCCCATGCCCGTATGATGTGTATGTTTCCCCAGCTGCTGAATACATACTTGGGGTGATCATGCTGGCTGGTGCTCAGCTCCCACCGTGCAGGGCGAATTCCAACAGCAAATTCACATGATGAAAACCATTCACACCACACACCACTGACCCCCCAGAAGCCACGTGTGCTGTGGGTGTGAAGCAGCACCGGCCGCCTCACCAGTGATGAATCAATGGAACAAACTGTCTTGAAATTGAGAAAAGCAGGGATGCTGCGCCCTGTCCAGGGTCCATGCAGATGCCAGACAGGTCATGGTGAGCGGTTGTGAAGCCCCACCCTGAAACTGGCAGTCAGGACCAACTTGTCTTCACCTGGGAGGACCTGCAATGGACCTTCCAGAGGCTGCCACAAGGCTAGTTGCATAGCCCAGCTTTGTGTCATGTCTTGGCAGCCCAGGAATTGGCTAACTGGGCCAAGCCACAAACTATGTCACTATTTTGTATTGATATATTGTTTTGACCTGATCGTCTTACAGATTTGAAAGCCACTGTGCACACTCTGAAAGGAGCTTTGCTGGCATGGGGACAGGGGGTGGGGTGAGCCATAAACAAAGACCAGGTGCAAGGAATTGGCTTGTCTGTCAAATTCTTGGGTTTTATATGGTTAGATAAGACCAAGCCCGTGACAATACGCCAATTACAGGCATGTTTGGACTTGCTAGGGTTTTGGCGAATGTACCACACTTAGTTACACTGCCGTGCCCTTTATATAAGATGACATGGAGCTGGGAAGATACCTCTGGACAGATGCAGACACAGACACCCCAATGGGGTTTTGTCACAGATATAAAAGTGAGCTGAGAACTGGCATTCTTGGATTGAGAAATGACAGCACTGTACACTGCTCTGCATGCCTGTGAGGACTCATGGGACAAACGTGGATAGCGCATCACAGGAATGAAATGACACAGGCTCCCACTCTCACATGTTGTGGGACATACCTCCCACAGTGGGCCTCTTTCTTGGCTAGCTTGTTGGCAGCCAGACTGGCAAAGATTTTGGCACCCATGATGTACACAACCCAAGAACTATCCAGGAGAATGAATTATGGGACTTGACCCCTAGTCCCTATGTGAAAGGGAAGGGGGATCTCCAACTGATATTGGATGTACTCATGGGCCTGTCACCCCATCCCACAGTAGACAGTGATCTCTGTCTAGCCCAGTACAAAGTACTCTGGTTTAAAACCAGAACAGGCAGGTTAAGTCAATGGGCAGAGTTGCAGATAATGTGATTGCTCGTGTTACATACAAAGGTCTTTATATGTGTACACAGATAACTGGGTCTTCTTTAGGGGCTGATGCTCTGGCTGCTGACTTGGGCAACTGAAGAATGACAGACAGGGCAACAAAAAATGACAGAGATCCAACCCTGGATTCACCACTCCAGAATCAAGTGGGCTCATCCTGAGGACAGTTGGAAGGCATATGCCGATGAGAGAACACCTTCAAGACCATTCTGAAAAGACACTGTTCTGAAAACTTTGCTCCTACCACTCTGGAAGTTGGCAGGTCAATGCACAGCTGAAGATCAGAAAGACACCTGTCCTAATTGACTGAGGTTCTGTTATCCAGTTTGAGTTTTAATTCTTCCTCTTTGCTAATTTTAGTGCTTGCTACAGGACTCCGGGCTGTATCCTCACAGAACAGGAAGGTTTCCCACAAAATCACCTTCACTCTCTTCTACATTGGTGTAACTACTGTACCAGGTACCTTGATCTGTTTCGTCAAGTAGTAGATTGAATGTATTGTTATTCTGCTTGGTTTCTGGTTCCATATCTCCTGTTAACCTCAGTGTTTGTTATTAGTCTCTGGGCTGCAACTCCAGCAGACTGGGAGCTCCATAAAAAGGCTGCCTTTGTTCTCAAAGAATGATCCTCCTCTGGATAATGTGTATTCACAGTTTAGAAGTATATGAAAATTCAGGACACTGAGAATTCCAGGATGAAATTGAAGATACAAGCACCAAAATTATTCCTTATCAAACCAAATGGGATCCCTAATAGTCTAAAGTATGTTTTGTAGAATTCCTTCCCCAAGAACACTGGTGTTTCCATTGGCCCATGTACCTGTTGTAAATCACACAGGGCCTATCTCTTGATCTCCTCCATCTAGTAAATGATACCCATTGGGTCCTCCAAGATGTAACCCCAAATTTGGGCAAAGATTGTTGGCTCTGTGTCCCCCTTTCAGTCCTATCTTGCTGAGCTTTGTGTCTCACTCAAAATAATTCTGAACTTATGTTAATGTTCCTGATCACCTACTTCAGCACCATCTACCAATGGTGTGGGAAACACTTCCTGCTTCCTGGGTTTCAGTAAAGGCTATAATGCTTCTGCTGACTGTATAGATGTGTTGACTGTCACCTCAGGTTCTCTGGCAGGCCCCTTGGGACCTTCTTTGTTCTTGCTGATGGGTTACATCAAGTGTTTGATAGCACAAAAATGAGTTTTTGTGCACTTGCTTTCCTGTTACCTGACCTCTCTTTTTATTCAGGACAGCAAGGTCCTGCATATGCCCATCAGTCATGTCAAAAATGTGACCCACTGATAGTGCCCATATTAGCTGGACTAGAAGGGGATTTCACACTCAGTGCTATAGTTGTGGGTGTAAGCCAATGGCAATACTCACAGCAAAGTGCTCAAATTGAGGGAGATTTTGCCAACATACAAACTTCAATAGATGCTGCAAGACCAAAGGGACTCCTTGGCTGCAGTTGTTTTCCAGAATTGAATAACCCTAGACCTCCTGACAGTCCAGTATGGAGGTACCTGCCTTCTCCTGGAAGAGGAGTGTTTTATTATGCTAAGTCAGAATAGAGAGAAAACTCCCATCAGCTGTGGGAACATCTCAAGCATAGGGTTTGAAATCTTATGAGAGGATCTCCCTGGTAGTTTTTTTTTGACTTTCTGCCCTCATGGACAGGAGCCATCCTCGGACCTTTGATGGCTATTTTGTCAATTCTTCTTAAAGGTCCTTGTGTGATCCATATCCTGACATATTTCTTTTCTGAACTCATGGAAGCTATGCACCACCAACTCCTTTTACGAGTTACTTCCCCTTAACAACTCCTAGTACTGAAGAGACTGGGTAAACTGAGAAGAAAGATTGTCCTCTGTAATGAAAGCAGAGGGGAATGCAAGGTCACAATTACACAAACACTAAAGGAACAGTTATAGAACAGCAAACTCATGGACATGTTACAGCATGTGACAAATCCAAGAGCATCCTCTGTCTAACTCCTGCTGCCTGTCACGTAAGCACCCTGCTAGCTTCAGTCAGCCTTGACTGTCTGAGCCAGCTGCTTTTCTGATAATGTGCTGGGTCCCTTTGACTATGTGCACCCCATCTTTTCCTAGTTAAAAAAAATATGTATTTTTCCATCTATCTTCAAGGACTTTTTGGGACAAAGTAAACCAGTCAAGGAGAATTTCAACTTGGCTTGCTCCACTGGAATTCTCTCCCCTCATCCCCAGGATGTTCCTACATTATGGTAAACAATTCCTTTTAAGTAAGTCTATTCAGGATTAGCTTGTCTGACCATATGTGACTTAATTCAATTCATGTAACCACTCATGTACTAACCTGCCCTCTGCCTTGTCCTTCCTGCTTGCAAAGTGTATTTAAACTGAATTCAAAGCAGACTCATGGCTGGTGTTTTGGACCCCATTATAGTCCCCTTGTGTGCTAACATAAGATCAATAATGTTGCCTTCTGGATTCCTTGGTAAAGAGTCTTTCATTAGGTTTGATATTAGTTTTCCTACAACAATAGAGCTGTAGAATAAAATCAATGCTACCAGATCCAAGCTGATGAGATTGATGGGTTATATGTAAATATCAGTCAACATAGACAACATTTCAGTTAAACAGAAAGAAGAAGTTTTGGGGGTCTATTTGCATATAAGGGTGACAATAGTAGTAATACATCATAGGTCTTACAACTGCTGAAAAACTGTAGATTTAAAAAGTTTCACAGCTAAATTGATAACTATAATGAGTAAGACAGTTAAGCCATCACATTTTTTTATTTTAAAAATTTGTTTTAGTTTTTCATGAAATAAAAATACTTAATAAAAGCTATAGTAACTCGGCCAAGATGTCTGGTAATGCCCTGATTCTTTCTTTGCTATCCATTCTATCTGCAATGCTCTTTTCCTCCTCTTTTCCCACGTTCTTTTTTTCATTTTAAAGAGAAAAAATTAAAATACACTGAAACAGAGTTCCAAAATAGATTGGAAGGACAGTTACAATAATTAATCCAAATCTTGTATTGTTATATTCATAGTGATTAGAGTACAAGATATAGGCATGATATCTTGTCCAAACAAGATTAGCACAATTTTTTTCTTTTTAACAGACTAAGAGAAATTAGTTGTATAACTATCTTAACTGTCTTGTGTATAAATGTACACAAGAAAATTTTTTTATTTTTCCTTCTGTCCTTTCCCCTTTTCCCCATCAGTTTGTTCTTTTGAAAAGTTTCTTCCTAATTCACATTATCTATTGAACATTTTGGTCCTTATTTACTCATTCACAATATTTATTGTACATTTTGGAACTTATTTACTCATTCTTTTTCACACACTAGTGAGATAATATGCTATTCACACATGTAGATTTGATTAATTTCACCTATGAATATGGTCTCTAGTTGCATTCATTTACCTATAAAAGGCTCCAGTTTATCCTTCTTTATGGTTGAGTAGTACTCCACTATGTAAAAAAATTACATCTTTTTTGTCCATTTCTCAATTGATGAGCATTTTGGTTGTTTCCAAGATGCAGCTATTACAAATTGTGCTGCTATAAATACGGGTACACATATATCATCATCAGAAGAAATACAAATAGCAAATAAACACATGAAAAAATGTTCAGCATCATTGATCATTCAAGAGATGAAAATTAAAGCAACGCTGAGATTCCATCTCATCCCAGAAAGAATGATTACCATCAAAAAATAAGTCTCACATTTAAACTATCCACTTTATATGAATTATATCAAAGAATCTCAATCATGGTATGCCATAGCTACATACAATGCTTATTTTTCAATGATAAAATAAATAAAATTACCAAAAATAAAATATTGTAAAATCAAAGCTACTCAAGAGAAAAGACTTGAGTTTCAAAATTTAAAAACTCTAAATGGTAACAGCATATTACCTAAAAATGGAACATTGCCTAAAAATAACAGTACATTACCTAAAAATATACAAATGAAATACAATAGAAAATTTTGTGAATGCTGTGATAAAATAATGTGTTCTAGGTAAAATCAAAACAAATAAGAAACAGTGACATTGCTTTGTAAAATTAACAGCAGAAATTAGAAATCAGTATACTTATTCATTCAAATATCTGTAGGAAAATAACATTGGTTAGAAAGTTTACATACAAATTTAGATAGAAATGAACAATATGGCTAGATAAATTCATACAAAAACATTCAAAGGTTCCCAGATATTAATCCTCTACCTTTGTAAGACTGTAATTTAAATATGGTTTAGAGAGTGACTTTTCTATTTTAAAACAGCTATTAAGTAGAGATATATTTTCAAAAGACATTCAGACATGCTAGCTTGGTTGGAAAAACATTTTAACAACTTCTGAAATCAAGTCAAGTTTTGCACCTCACGTGCACATCAGTTTTGTTGTCAGCTATACCTAGATGAAGCTGGAGAAAAGTAGATTTAGGCTCCTCAGTGATGAAACTTGGAAACTTGATGGATTTCAGGCCGTGGAGGAGGGGGAGCCAAGTCCGCTCCTTCATCACGATGTGAGCTGTGGGTGGCACAAGGGCCACGACCCACCACTTGCTTCTGTGAGGAACGATAGGTACAGAGATGCAGGGAGCCTCATGCTCCTGTTGTCCCAGTGCTAGCCTGGCAGGAAATGGGCACCAGCACCTTGCACGGCGAGGTTTCCCTAGACGGGCGGCTGAGTGAAACAGGTGAGAATTTGGGGTTCCGTTCTGAGATGCACACTTGTTAATGTGTGTTTTATCCTCCGAGGTGAAGGCTTAGGTTTTGAGGATCAGAGAAATGAAACGCCCCCATCGTGAGTGAATTCATGTGTGTGTGTTCTGATGAGAGCAACGCACCACGCAGGCGAGCACTGTCTGTGGCTCTCCAGGGAAACGGCAGGAGCAGTAACCCCTCCCTCCGTCTGCACGCCACACTGCGGCTCATGTGGTTCACGGCACACAAAGTTTGTGTGGATTGAGCGTGGCCCACGTGTTTTCCTCTGGATCACAGGGAGAAGCCAAGAGCCGTGAGTTATCATCTTTTGGAAAGTTGTTTTGTGTGTGAGTGTCTTGAATTTCACCAAGCAAAGAGAGTTTTAGAGGAGTTGACAAGGGTCTCAGTGTTAATCACCCCATTGAGTCCTCAGGCCTGAATTTTCCCGTTTAATCACCTTCACACTTATCCTAGCCTGAGTGGAAGAGTGAGAGCAAAGAGCACAGTGCAGATGGCAGGATCCTCTCACAGAACTCTCAGCACACATTTCCAGGCGGGTCAGACCCAGCGCCTGAGGTTCTCTCAATGGTACAGGCTTCTGCTAAGGTGGAGCCCATGAAGCAGGCCCTGCTTTTCCTCATGCCTGCCTACTGTTAGCTCAGAGTGATCGCAAACCTTTTCAGAGAATTTTGCCAAAGTAAACCAGATGCACAGTATTTCAGGTTGCATGTGTAATAAACACAGGTACTGAGCAAGAAAATTGAGACAAGGACTTGTATTTGAACATAACAAGTACAGACAACAACAAAAAACACAGAGAAAACTAGCAAGAGATAATCCACAGGTTTAGACACCAATTTAAGAACATACATCAGATATGAATTAAACTACTTTCAACTGATAGATTGATATTTCTGTCTTATTCTGTAAAACCCTTGACTGGGAACTGAGAACATCTGCGGAACATTCTGCCCAGCGCAGCCTTAATCTCCCTGTTGCGGAGACTGTAGATGATGGGGTTTGTGAATGCAGGAACCACACTATAGAACACGGCAGTCAGCAGATTACTAAAGGATGGTTGTTTTGCAGTGGGACCCAAAAAAGCCACTGACCCAGAAATGAGGAACAAAAGGAGAATGGCCAGCTGCGGGGTGCAGGTGGATATGGCTTTGTTACGGGCTTCCACTGAATGGATCTGAAGCACAGTCGAAAATATGCTAATGTATGACATAAACATAAAGGCGAAGCATGCTAGGATGAGGCACAGACTTAGAGCAATGAGCATAAATTCAGAAAACTGAACATCTGAAGATGAAATTCTCAGAATTTGAGGAATATCACAGAAATATTGCTGGATCACATTGGTCTTGGTGAACGGAAGCCTGAACAGAGCTCCTGTGTGGACAGCAGCATAGACCAGACCAGAGGCCCAGGAGCCAGCTGTGGCCTGGGAGCATAGACTTGGGGTGACGATGAGCCCGTAGTGCAGAGGACGGCAAATGGCCACATAGCGGTCATAGGACATGACCACCAGGAGTGCAGTCTCTGCAACTGCAAAAACAAGATAGAGAAAAATCTGTGCAGCACACTCTGTCAGGGAGATTGTGTTACTGCCAGTCATGGAATTCACTATGGCTTTGGGAACAATAACTGAGATGCTGGCGAGGTCTATGAGGGCCACCTTGCTTATGAAAAAGTACATGGGAGAGTGCAGACGTGTGTCTGTTATGATGACAGTGACAGTTGCAAGATTCCCTGTCAATGCTCCCAGATAAATCACTAAGAACAGCACCCCTTGCAGAAGCTGGAGCTCCCGGGAGCCTGCGACATCCATGAGGAGGAATTCTGTGAAGACGGTGAGGTTGTCCATGTCCGCCAACCTGCCGTGGTCTCCAGAGTCAGAGGTTACAGTGAGCAGAGGCTGCTACCAGCAGAATGCAGAGCA
>RJWT010028911.1:0-15084 GCA_004365215.1 Cuniculus paca | reverse complement strand
ACCACAAGTAGTCCTCAATCCAATATGCATTCCATATTCAAAGACCTTTTTGACGAAGTGGCTATAGGGATTCCATGTGCATAATATGTCAAGCCTCATCGCATGCAACTCTTGCCTATGACAGACTGCACAGCAGTCTTTTTGAAGCACACCAAAAGCAAAAGTATCACTCTATAAGGAGGTGCAGGGAGGCAGTGATTTATAAAGCAGAACAGCAAAGGAAGTCCATTTGGATGGAGTCTCTGTATTGATCTTAAGTAGAATTTATCTTAAGGGAGCATGGTACGATGGTATAAATAAAGAGGAAATAAAGAAAAAGACCTAGGAAATGAAAGGTCAATAGGTAGGCTTTTTAGAAAGTGAAGTATACCAGCAGAAATAAGGAAAGATAGAGAGATAAGCTGCTAGAATCCTGTCCACCCTGGAATACAAGGAAATGGTAAAATAACCAGTTTGCCAGATTTTCTGTGATATTCAATGTAGTGTGACCGAGTTCTAGGTCTTTACGATGCTCATCTGTGCACTATTAGGAAGGTTTCCTATGCTTCCACACATTGCCATTTCTTATACCAACCTAATGGGGTTTCTTCTTTGTAACCTGAGAAAGTCTATGGCCAAAGGAATGGAACTGATTACCTTTTCATTTAATACTTGACCCTGACTTTTGGAGAAAAGAATTCTAACTGCATTAGGTAGCACCTATACCTGTGCAGTCATGGTCTATGATGTCAGGTGACTTCCTAAGAAGACAATAAACAGTTCAAACATTTGATAAGCTTTTGCAAAAAGAGTTCATAAACTTACAGCCACTGCTATTGAATGTATAAACTTATGGAGTAAAATGAGAACTAAAGGATTAATTTATAATACTTCAGAGAAAGACAAGATTGCCTAAATGGTAAGCTAGTTATCTGTACAGCAAATATATGCTATCTCTATTATTTTCTAAGAACACTTAAGTTTCTATTATGCTCAAACAACAACAAATTATTCACTTACAAAATCTTAAAGTAGTAATAATAGAACCATTTTATAGGTTTATACTATTTCATATTCCACTAAAATACAAGGAAGATAAGAGATAGCAAAGAGAAAACAAATGATAAACATTTATTATATGGTTAGAACTGAAAACAAGATATTGCTTCTGCTTTTGCAAAATTAACTATGAAGAAGGAAGACACCTAAATAGACAATAAAGCAAAGCACGCAGGAGGGACACATGTTTGTGTTCATGTGTATGTTTGGGTATAATGAGGATGGAACCCAGTGCCTTACACATGCTAAGCAGGTGCTGTACCACTGAACTACACTCCCGACCTCTATTCACTCTTGACACTTAAGGCTCCATTGTGAAATGCTATGGCACCATGGAAAGAGAATGCAAAAGAAATAAAGCATATGTGGGTTTGTTCTTTGAACTTCCATATACTACCTATGTACAAATTCCATATAATCTTGATGAGTTTTAGTTCTCATGCCTCTAATATAGGGAATAAGATATATATCTAATGCCATGGTAAGAAAAAAATAGGTATGCAATGATTGCTTCTTGTATTTATGGCTAAATTTAAATCTCAGATCTTTCCCATGTCCTTTCCCTTCATCATTAAAGATGTTAACCATAAGCATTGTGGCAACTATGTGAAATCAGTAGCATCTGAAGCATTTGCTACCCTGACATTTCTTCCTGATTTTCTTTGGATAGAAAGTCTGATTGGTTAGTGGCAAAGGCTTATGGCTTTTATATATAGGACAGTTCTGTAATTCAGTTTAATCAATCTATAATTTATCTGAAATGATTGCATATTAAATAGGCATAAAGCCTAAGTGATTCATCTTTATATTGACATTGTATTTCTAACACAGTCTGCCTAGAAATGCTATACTCACTGAGAAAATCCACCTAGTCTCTGCTTCTGGAAAAATGTTCTACAAAGCAATCATTCTACATTTGCATTAAACTGGTAGTTAAAACAGATTTAAAGGTGCTGGCCCATTGAATTAACTTCAGGGTAAATTCCAGGAAAATTGCTGTAATAAACTAGTGAACCTTTTACAAGAAAACGGTGGTTTGTTCTCTCTCCCAGTTGCCTTTCGATGCAATAAAAAATTTAAGAGTTGCTCAGTTATTTGTCAAGTGGTCTGTACCGAAGTTTGGATTAAATTCTCTTGTGTCTACTGACCCTCTCACTCCTCAGATTGGGTTCCATCCTCAGTACACACAAACATACACATAAATTCAAACACACACACACACACACACACACACACACACACACACACACTCAAGAGAAGTATGTCTGAAGTGATAGATATGTCAATCAATCCGGATCTGAGCATTACACATTGTATGAATATATCGAAATGCCAAGTTACACCCCACAAATATGTACAATAACTATATGTTAACTAAAATATATACTTGAAAAATAATCAAGACAAATACTACATAACTTAATGAAGATAAGACTAATGCTCTGAATAGCTGACTGTAGTATTAGAATAGATTATCACTCTAAAGTGAAATTACGATTAATGATACAAACTATTAAGAAGAGTGTTAATCTATTCTCTAAGAGTTAAAGGTTTAAGAGACAATTTAAAATGGGTATTGAAGGATTTGTAGAAGTCCATTTATCAATAATAGCAAAAGGGGTGACCTAATCAAAAGATTAGATAAAACAAAATCCAGGCATTTGGCACGTTCAGGAAATCAAATAATCCAATGTAACTCTGCAGTAGTTTTTCTCCTTAATTTCTCCTTTACTTGATTAACACAGCTCAGTTCTCTAGTATTTCCTAGGAAGCTTGATTTTAACATTACTAATAGAATTAATATAAAGTGGGGAGTTCCAAATGGCAATTAGTTCAATGAAAAGGTCGCTGTAAGTGCTAAAGTGCCAAAGAACTAAAGTAAAGTGACAAAAGGTTCTACTCCCTTCCTTTAGTGTCCAAATTTCTTTGCCAACCAAAATTAATTTTTTGAAAGCACAGATTTTTCAAAGAGGAAAAAAGTGGAAAATTATCATAAATGGAATATAAATATAAGTAGTTGAAGATTTAGACACTTATCCTCTGTTCTTGACTTTCAAATTCTGAGCAATACTATTTTCCAGGTCATTATGCTTCAGTTGGGTATTGGATCTGTTTGTTTTACCTAAATATTTGTCCGAATTTGAAATTCCAAGAAAATTTTTTGAGAAAACTTACTAAGTTATTTGGGAACCCAGACATATAATCAAGACTCCTGGCTACACTTTTGTAGTGCATGTCTAAATCTATGAGTGTCTTTATTGATAAAGCCAAAATCCAAATTAAAAAGGTCTACAGAACCTGTATCTTTTTTCTCCAAGAGAGGGATTCTACTGTCAAAAGTCAAGCACCTTATACTGAATGGTTCCTCAGACATGGCTTCAGGAATTTCTGCTAAATATATACCTTTAATCATTTGTCACATAATCTATTTGCAATGCTTTATTCTCCATGTTAAGAAGTTTGTCTGTGAATCTATTCCTTGACTCTTAGAATATTGTAAAAACTGATTTCTAAGATTAAGAGTTGTCTCAAATGCTAGCCCCAAGTCACTCAAACTTTCGTTTTGAAATGAACATTTATTTCAGATAATACATGCTCTCTATGGGTAGCTTGTCCACTTTTCAAATGTAATGATCCTGTCTTCTGTAGATATGAAATTTTCAAAAGATATTGGCATAATACAGGAGAAAATGCTATCCTTTTATTGTGTTCAAAATTGATCTGACCCCTGAGCTAGCACTTTGGGGAATTGGGCTACATAATCAGGAAATTTCTTATTTATGGATTTATTTTTTTATATACAGAAGATTTCACACTTCAGGCTTTATAAAATTGCACCCTTTCTTCCTTTCCAATGTATTTCCAAAGTAGGAAAGCTATGTATGGCAAAAGAGCTAAATTTCTACATCAGCTAGAAATATGTCACTTGCTAGATATTAGCTTTAATGATAATGCATTGAGTATATTTATTCTCTATCTGCATTGAGTCCTCTCCAACAGATTTGCTTCAATTCTCATTTTCTTACTGAAGAAAGTAATGCTAAAGACAATTTCATATGCTTGTCATTGTTCAATGCTAAAAAATTGACTTCTGAATTTATTATTCAAAAAATGTTTACATTTCTTCCTCATAGATAAGAATTTAGTCTGCATGCTTTTTTTTCTACCACTTATTTTTAGTAACTCATCTTTATTCTACTAAAATTTCAATAAATAAATAATAGCAAACATACACCGAAATCATAGCATGAATAACAAGCCCTTGTTTTGACTGAGTTTCTTTTATTCTAATCTGTTCTCGTTAAAGATGAAGAAAAAAATGTGGTTAGCCTGTACATCCATATGAAGCAACGAAAAGTAGTCCATCTAAATCCGCTGATCTTTTTTGTTTCATTTCTTTTGAAAAGTCTATGCTTTAAATAAAACCTATTTCCTTAGGCTAACAGTCTACAATCCATTAAACCTTTATGAACAAATCTAAGGTTGCTGAAATTAGTGCTTAGGGAAGACAGAATCAGGTAATGGATTTCAAAGAAATATTAAGGTGATCAAAGAAGACCAAAGATCAAACTCTCATCACCATGATACCTAGAATGCAGCCTATAAAATGGGCATTTGGGAAGTTCATAAATCATCTAATCTTGAATGTGAAATACATGAGAGAAGGGAAGAAGACAAGAAAAATATTGATTAAAAAGGAGGTGAGTTAGAGAGAGCAAAGTAAAAGAAAGAGTAGTTTTCTCTGAAAAAATAATTTTAATTGATACTTGTTTGTTAAAAAGAAATCAGAACATGCTAATAGTATTAAAAAGAATTATTGGTTTTCACATCTAAAAAAGTCATTTTTAAGTTTTAAAGCTAGATTAAGCAACTTCATTTGGACCATTCAGATCCTAGTGATGCCAGAAATATCTTTGTTTTCAGCAGTAGTTTGAGTTGTATTTATTTTTATGTGACTGAAAAAGTCCTTTTTTCCCACATATTCAGTACATTGTGAAAAAATCAATACTACAGTCCACCAGCTCTGGGGAGGAAAATCATCTCTTGATATACTTACTCCATATGGGTTTATCTATTGCAAACACTCAGAACTGTCCTCGTAGCAAGATTTTTCCATATGAATTCCCAGGACAGGCACAGCTGAGCCAGGCATATGGCAATCAGACACAAAGAGGTATTTGGCCATCTTTGCTGTTAAGTGTGGCTATTTAACTAATTAAGGCCTATAGCACTGAGCAGGGGTGGGGAGATCAGCATTGAAGTCATGCCCTTACATAGGAATCAGACTTTCTTCTCTTCCTATGAAAGCAGTTCCCATGAATCAAACAGATGAGCACAACCCCATAGGGTTAATGTAACAAGAGCACAAAAGGAATCCAGGCTCCTGTAAATTCTGTGGGAAACAGCTAACTCAATTGCCCAGATCTTGACCCTTATTTCTGAGGAGTAAGATGGAAACTATCTTGTAATTTTAAATTTTAAGCTCCTTCAGCTGCAGAAAATCTACACAATAATAGCAGACATACTATTGCCCTAACCATGCACCATTTGTCAGCATTCTAGATGCTTTTAGTATATTAACTCATTATATAATGCAATCATTTAGACCATGACTTATTTATGTTTAAAAATGCAAGATTTAGGTGCTAAGATGTCAAGTGGGTGATAGGTTCTGAATGCAGGCTGCCTGGCCCCAGACTTCATGCCCTTGGTCAATTTATCAAGCAAAATACTTAAACATTTAAAAATAATAAATAAACATTTACTTTAAAATTAAAACTTATTTAAAATTGTCCTTCTAGAAGTCTCAAAGCACCTAAGTTTGTTGATGCGATTACTAATTTTCCACTTCTACAAGGGAAGCAGAGTTCATAGGAAGTTCTATGTCTTGCAGTCATTTCCTAACACTTCAGGAAATAGCCTAGCATGTCATGTATTGCTGAGTAAACATTCGATCTCACAACAGAGGATGGCCAGAGTTAGAAAAGGACACAGATGTATAACAGAAACAGTAAAGGTGAGGCATGCACATTGCCTATTTGTTTTGTATTCTGTTAGTCTTTGGCCTACTAAGTGCCAGGGATCAAAAATTTGAAGACAATGAAAAAGTTATAAACATGAATGAGATGCTCTTCCACTCAAGGAATTCAAAATCCAGCCTCCTACAAGAACAAGATCTTTACAAAGATCTTTTTTCTGTGTTTCCCTTCATACAACAAGCCTCTTGGTATGAGGTCCAACAAACATGTTTTCAAAGGAATGGAGAAAAGAATACTGACATAACATAGAGTTTTCTTTTGTTTTTTATTTATTTTGTCTCAACATGTATTTTAGCTTTCCGCGACAAAGAACAGGAGCCATTTCTTACCCTTTTTTCTCCTTTCACAACCTTTCAAGGAATAAATCCATAAAGATTCTTTTTGGAACGATTCAAGTGTTCAAATTTTCAATAATGTATAGCCAATTTGCTCCAGATAACTTTACTTATAGTTTCAGAAATGGATAAAGAGCCATAGGGCTTTTTGTATTCTTAAAAAAATGAATAATTTAATCAAGTAATACATAATGGAAGCAAATTATTAATTGTGAATTCATGAGACAATTTTTGTCCATCAACTTTATTGACAGTTACAGATTGCAAGGTCCATCACACCAGAAGTCAAAAATGTCTTGATTGACAATTAATGACTACAACCAATTCTATTAAGGTGACTTGCATCCTCTATTTTTCAATTTGAAAAGTGATTATAAACTAAGAAGTTGTATTAATATCAATTTTAAGCTCTCCAATAAATGTGGCATATTTTAAATCATTCCAAATGAAAGCAATACTTAGTTTCTGCACATATAAGCAGAAACACATGGCTGAAAATGGCATGCATCATGTCAGTTTTAGGAACATGATTTTTCACTGAAGCTTAAAGTCCTTATGATGTTTAGAATATCCCTACATTGTATTTTAAATTGAATTATAAAAGGGTGTAAAAACAACAGTTCAAAATATTTGTGGTCAGCATGTGAAATACATCCCCATTTACTTATTTGCTAAGGTCTCCCAGACTGCTCATCCATCCACCCAGCTATCCACCCGCTCACCCACTCATCCCTCCCTCCATTCACACATACACATATGTCATTTTTTAAGATTCAGAAAAGAGGTTTTTTTAATTGAAATAGACCCCAAAAAGAAGGCTGTGTACTTAGTCTAGTATACCACCCATGAGTCAAAAAATCTGGAAGTTCATTGCTATACACTGATCACTGATCTTAAGATTTCACTGGCAAGGAGAGTCTAAATTTTCCCTCCCTTCTATGCATATATTATTCCAGGGCATATCCAATTTGTTCTCAGCCATCTGCATCATTAATCAGCAGTCTTTATGCTCACTCTACACTTACATTTTCATATATCCATGCATGAATGCATGCACATTTACACTGTATCATTTTTGAAAGAAAGAGTGTTCCTTAGAATGATGATTTTTCTGGTAAACTATAGACGTTAGTTTTCTTTATACTAAGCAGTTCGGCTAGTATTGAAACTCATGAAAGTTTTATTAATTGCATTTCATGGCAGCTACATTTTTCTTCTTCAGCTTTCCATTCTTTACAGCCAATTTAAGTCATTAACATGCATTAATCATGATGTGCTCATCATACCTACATCCTCCCACCGCTGGCTATCCTTCTGGAACAACAGCACTTTGAAATCAAGTCCTAAGCACTTTCTTTTATTACAATTTTCTGTAAAGTCCTTAAGTGTATTTGAATGTAATGAAAGCCTCTGACTACTAAACTACCACAAAAATTTTTACCAAGCCAACTTTATTGGAGGGCGTCCTGATTTTTGTTGTTAAAACTCACGAAGTCAGACTTAACTAACATCTAGATTCCTTTTATGAAGTTCGGATAGTAATATTTGCATTTCCCTACACATTATCCTATAACATATTTTATTTTAGCATATTCAGCATAACAATTAGTTGAAAATTTACAACCTTCTCTCTGTGTTTGCAAAATGTGATACTCCTAAGCATACCTTAGAAGTCTTCTTCTGCAAACAAACTAATCAAGAATTATAATCTAAGAAAACTTTGTCTATATAGCTTCAGATCAAATCGCATTTTGTAAATCTTAACAGAATTATAAACATACATAACTTAGCCTAATTTGCTGAAAGTCTTGACATAAATATTACAACCACAGATCTTTTGAGATGCAGCAGAGAAGACATGGCATATAGAGAAGGCTAGTTATATTCATCGCTATTATGAAAACTGAAAAATGTATTCTCCTGTTATCTATTTTAATAGAATATGTTTTCTGACCTGATACACTGAAATAAATTGTCAACCAAACCCTAGAGAGGCAAAACCCAAAGTACCAACAGCTATGCATATTAAGCAAATCTTGAATAGAATTCAACAGAAATCCAGGATGTAGTAGTCTATTAAATAAACTAAAAGAGCTGGAAGGTCTGAAAACTTTTGAAATTCTCTGGAGATTTAAACTATGGTTGATTAAGTGGGAGTGGAAAATATTCCCAAAGTCGAAGATGACAGATAGTAGAAGCAACACTGCAGGGATAGGTAGTCTTTACTCCTTCTAGATGCACTGAATCAAAAGTCCCTAGGAGCCTACTAAAGCCATTTCAGCATTGGTGTTCAGAGACCTCTTCACTGCAACTGGATAAGACATACACATAACATCCTTCCTTTCTACTTTAACTCCAGAGGAAAACAGTTTTACAGAGTTATGGACACAGATCTTATGTATTAAAGTTATTTCCTGCTCCTTTCTAAATTTCCCTCCCTTTATTGTCAGTGTGTTGGGAGTTGAGGAATGGGTTCTAAGGGAGTTTTTAGGAAATGGAAAGTATCTATCATAGTGCTCAATACAGGCCAAGTACATACTAACTCACATTAATATAAAACTACTCATTAGTCCAACTGTATTCAGAATTTAACTTCTTAAAATTTTATTCCATCCATATTAGTGCCACATCAAACAAATACTGTTTAAAATATGATTTTAGAGACTTGGAGCATTGATTCTTTTTAAGATACCAAAATGACTTACAGCACTATCAAATTTTATTTAAATAATATAATTTCTGTAAAGTTTAACCAAAAAAGAAATTATAGTAGATATGATTGGCAAAAACCCAATATACAAATATGTATTAAATACCTCGGTCCTTAAAATCAAGTAACTATTGGGTTTTGAAACTTTGTTTTCAATCCACTTACATAATCCTCATGATAATTCAGCAACTAGGTATAAAATCTTCCAATATAATAAATACATATCAAAAGCAAAATATCTTACTTGCTAAATTTAGGATTCAAGTCACAGTTACAGGTCAATAGATTCAAAATTATGCAAATCTTAATTCAAATGATTAATATTAAATAATGAATGCCAAAAAATCTCCTTTGTTACAAGATTAGTTCATGTTGAATGACAAATTGCTAATAAGCATAGATTACAATTTTATGAAAAAGTCTATTTATGGCTTGATTTTCTCAATATTCTTATCAGAGTCCATGCTTTGCAAAATCCAAATTTGCTTTATTGCATAAAATCCAAGACTCCTCAAATTGGAATTTACAATGTTCCTGTCCTTGAGAACTATTAAGGAGAAAAAGCTCTCTCCATTATCGTCCTTCCATGCAAGAATGAACTCTTTTTAACTTTTTCCTTCTTTCATGGTCAAATTGGTCCTACTTTGACTTTTCTTGGATGAACTGGATCCCATCTATTGCCCCATGATTGTGTTATCTAACAGGAGATAAGCACTGGCACCCCAAGTCTCTTTTAATTAATAAAGAGTGATACATATGTAGGCAGGCTTGGGGGCACATGCCTGTAACCCCAGCACTTGGGAGGTCGAGGTAGGAAGACTGCTGTGAGCTGAAGACTAGCCTGAATTACATAACAAGACCCTCTTCCAAGAAGCAAACAAACAAGACAACAATAAAAACAAACAAAGAATGATAGGTATGTTAAAAATCAAACCTCAGATCAAACAAGAAGTCTCTAGACCTCTGTTCTACAGATAATTAAATACTGAATAAATAGCTTAACACTTCAGAATTTCAAAGTGGAACATCCTTAAAACATACTTGGTGCCTAACAGTCAAACAGTCCAACATCAGAGAATTCACTAGGCAGTGTGGGGCTGTTTTTTAAAGCTACTGTAGTATTGGACTTTTACTAATCAAACAGATGACATCTGATTTACTAAAGCAATATTCACACTGATTAGTTCGAAACGGTAGCATCTGTGACCCATAAGAAAACAACTTTCTCTTTCAAATCCAGACCAAAGCTCGTGCTCAGGTGTACACACTGAGCCTTTTGTCTTTAGATCTGACAAACACCCCAATCAAAAATAATTTTGTCATTCAGAGGAGAAGCTATTTTATGGGTAAAAGATTATGAATTTCACAGCTGACTTGAGATCTACTCAAGCCAACAATATTGGTTTCTACTCAGCAAGTAGGATTTGTTCCGTCAGTGCAGATTTTGCAGTAAGTACTTTCCCTTTCAAAAGCCAAGGCAGATTTCAAAGAAATATTTACCTTTTTTTAAAAACAAATCAAGACACTAATTATATTAGCACAAATTCAGAACTGATACATTCTTCGTGCCTTTCCTCCCATCCTTCAGCTAAAATGGAAAAACTGAGACTTTGTTTCTAACTTTTAATACTGACATTTTTGAGTGTAATCAAAATGCAGAAGTGTTGGATTCAATGGAGTACGAACCAGAAACAAGGACGAAGGGATGGAGCATCTTTCTTGTTATTCTTGTTTTATGTTATTGTATGTCTTTTTAATAAACAGTTCTGTAGTCCTGAATAACATAGTAGCATTGAGGCCATATATTAGACAATACATGCATAAAAAATGAGGCACTATCTACCCTAATGTGTGCATTTATTTTCTTCCTTTTATTTATTTGGTCATGTATCATCACTATGCAATTTGTCAGATGAGAAAGGATCAAGAAGCAGCTTCATTTTTTGACTTGGAGGGAGAAGTTCTCTGTTTACAATCATGTCTAATGCCTGAAAAGTAATTTAATGAGACACTGAGTAGAGAGAGAGTTTATAAAACAGAAATCCCTAATTGATATTGCTCCTGGTCATCTGAGTTAAATGTAGGAAGTTGCAAATGAAATACGTAGTAGTTTAAATATGAAAAGTTCTCCCCAAAAACTTACACACCCAAGGACATGATTCCTAATGCGGCAGGCTTCAGAGATGAGGACTAGAGAGGTGACTGAATCATAAGGAGTCAGACCTCCTTAGTGGATTGATTCAGTGATGAGTTCACAGTAGAAAGGGCTTCTCCATGGAGTTTGATTGCAGGAAGTGGGTCACTGAGGATATAAGCTGGAAGGCTCTATTTTGATGCCTGGTCCTTTCATCTCCCTAGCTCTCTTTTCTTCTCTCTCTGCCTCCTAGCTGCTAGGAGATGAGCAGCTTTCCTTTCACCCTTCTCTTTTGTGATATGTCTTCCTCATAACAGACCTAAAAGCAATAGAGTCTGCCCAATATGGACTGAAATCTCTGAAACCACAAGCCAAAATAAATGTTTTCTCCTGTAAGTCGTGCATCTCAGGTATTTTGTACTACCAATGGAAAGCCAACACCGAACTGTAATGGGTTTGTAAAAGTTTGAGCCCTTGCTTTAAACCTTGTTTAGGCTCTAAATAGTTTCATTTTTCATTAAAATTTGTGACAAAGACTACAACACGCTAAAACCATGTTTATGTGTAAACAATACCAAACTATTTTCTTGAGAGTCCTAGCTGCTTCCTAACTTTATTTAAACTATGATCCATTGAAGTAATTGATGACTTTTTACTTTCACTATATTTATACACAAGTCTTGGGAAAGGTTGGGTGAATGCTAAAAAGAAAAAAGAAATAATAAATTCCAGGTAATTAGTGAAAAAATTTTACTTAGAAAACTGAAATGGGGGCCGGGGATTCAGGTCAGCGGCACAAGCGCCTGCCTGGCAAGCTCGAGATGGTGAGTTCGATCTCCCTTACCAAAAACAAATAAACAAACAAACAAAAAACACTGAAATGAATTGACCCCATTTAAAGAGTTCTATGCACAATGCACTTAGGCTGTCATTCATTTTTTAAAAATTGCACATATTTAAAATTTACAACATGATGCTTTGATATATATATATATATATATATATATATATATATATATATATAATTACCACAATCAAGCGAATTTACATATCCATCTCTTACCATTCATGTGTGCATGGCAAGAACTGCAGTCTTCATGGTGTACATGAGATCTTTTCTTTATTTGGCCTATGTACAAAGGCAACTTTGTACCTTCTGACCAACAACTCTATTTTCCCTGCAATTTCCTGCCCCTGGTTACCACCACTCTACTCTGTATGTATGTGACATTTTTTAGATTCCATAGATAGGTGAAGTGATACCTTTCCTAGCATGATGTCCTACATATTTATGGAAAGCACACATATTTATGCAGAGGCAGCACAGATTGACAAAGAAGAAGGAAAACAGGTGCCAGATTTTAGCTAATGAAGAGTTTACCACTCATCTAGTAGTGTGACCTTGAGCAAATTGTTCAGTATCTCCTAGTTTTGTATTTCTCATCTTTAAAATATACTTTGCTAATCTTTAAAATTTTTGATGGAGATTAATATATTTGTAAAGCCACAGTTTAAGAATCCAATATAAAAAGGTCTCAAGAAACCAACTTAATGTAAAAGACGTTTTCCTGATACTTCACCACTGAACATCTGATCAAAGTTTTTTTTTTTTTGCAAAGATGGATATATTATTCAAATTATTTTATTCACTTTTTTATGAAAATAGTTGATGACAGCAGTTTGGTCACCCTAGCTATAATTTTATTTGGAACTCAAAACTGCAGAATATAAAACAAAATATTCTGAAAAATCAAAATAGGAAAACATTCAAACACCAATGTGTTTAAAATTCAGTGTTTATTACCTCACCCAGTTTCACCTTCCAGTTGGTGGGAGATGAGGAATTCTGGCTTCCACAGCCACTAAATGATTGTGAGGGCCACAATCTCTTACATTTGGGATTTAAAAGTTTGGAGAGAATGACATTATAGTTCTCATATCTGAGAGCTTGTTGAAAAGGTAGCTAGAGTAGCTTGTCAGGAGAAAAAACAGCACTTTCCTCTTGCACTTGGTAAATCCTCACTTGTGACAGTTTCTCTTCATATAAAATTCTGGCCTAGTTTCCTACGGCAACCCCCATGTTAGACACTTTTGAGTTATGCAAAAAATCAGGCCAACTTGTCACCTAGGAAAGGCAGGGGGGCGACATGCTCCCAGTCTGCATTGTCTAGACTAATTTTCTTGTTTCCTTCGATGCCACCATGGGATCATTGCCAGCTGCCTCCCTAGAAATAATTATTAATTGCACTTGCTCAAATTAGCCTCCTCCAAAGTCCCTTCCACAATCTTGCTACAGTGCTGTCCTGAGAGCCTCGGGAGAGCAACTCAAAACTGCACTATCTTTCCCCTTCCGGTTTTCTGCAAATACAAATATGGCTTAAATGGTCCTTGGGATATGCCTGCATCTTAGAACGAATCCTCTCTTTAGGATTATACCTAAATACAATAAAACCTGCCATGTTGGCAACTCTAGATGGTGTACATCACCAATGGAGAGGAGAAGCCAAAACAACAATTCAAAACCAATTGCCTTTACAGCACAACATTGAATTTTTAGCACAAAGCTAGGCATAGAGCAGGAACACTGATGAATGACAGTTTGCTTAAATATCCATCTTTTTAAAAGAGGTTTGCTTAGGCTAACAAAAAAATCAATTTGTTTGTCCTACACCACATCCCTTTTAAAAATCTGATTCATATGTCACTAAGCATATTTGGGTGGGTTTACCCAGCAGCATGTAATCTACTCTGGTCCTCAGTTCCCCTTTCAAGATGTGGGGAAATGTGAGTGCCCAGAATATCAAGTCACTGTGTGGCCTAAATTTAAAAAAATATGCAAAATATTTATCACAATAGTAGGCAAGCAGTAAATATTCAGTATAATCTTGGAGTTATTGTGATCATAATCACACTGTTACATAGAGGAAGACTTTACATTAAAATGGACTTCCACATTTTGAAACTCCGTGTGCAGAACATTCATTCTAATGGAAATAATATTTCTCCATCAAATGCTGGTGCACACACACCATGACCTCTCTGGCTGTAATTCCCACCAATATGTTGTCAGATCACATAGAAGCAGGAGTTATCTATCATTTAGTGCAGTTTGGAATAAAGGAGAGACTTACTAAATAAACTGGTTTTATTTACTGCAATTCCATGTGCACAGACTGATATCTAAGGACAAAGAAATAGCTGATGCAGAAGCGTAGAAGGCAGATGAGAGAAAAGTAGTCTCTTTATTGGTTTTATTTTTAAGTATTTATCTGATTTAATTGTACTTATAATGATAAACTTCTCAGCACTGTAAATTGTGCAAAACACTTCTGGACATTTAGGAAACATAAAATTTCACAACTGGGCTTTGCTCAGCATCATGCCATTGAACTTGACAGAGAAGTCAATATTTTGCTCTCATCAAAGCCTCTGTTTTAACTTGAATAAATTCTGGCTTGAGTGTAGATTATTATTGTTTCTGAATCTTCCTAAACTAGTTTAAAATTCATCATTTACCTCCAGTTGTAGCTCTGGATTGAGTGTTTATTTTCTCATTGAATTCCCTGCTTCAACAATAGCAGAAAACTCAGCCTTGCTCAACCATCTTCAAATATTAAAAGTTTGAAATAAAATATCTATCACGTCACATGAACAGCAGATTGATCTCCTTTCACTAGGGGAAAGCCTCAACTCGCATTTAGGAAGTTTATTCCTTGTTAGCTACTAATAGTTCTTTACTTTGTTTTGTTTTTTTCCTTCTGCTTTTCATCAGATCCATCACCCTGCTGCTCCAAGTGTGGTCTGACTGACAATAGTCAACACCACCTA
>RJWT010028910.1:0-15081 GCA_004365215.1 Cuniculus paca | reverse complement strand
ATATATTTTGTGATATACAACTAACCTTGAAAACACCCCCTTGTTTGTATTATAGGAGAAGGAAGTCTTAACTTTGATCCAGGCATAATTCTGGAACTATGTATCTATTAACATCAAATATAAGATAAAAATATAAATTCAGAGATATCTGTTTAGTTTATAAGAAAGAGAAATACTAGTCACTCTAACAGTGTACTTTTTCTCCTCTATTTACTCCTGATATGCTGTTCTACTACACTTGGGGGAACCTGGGAGTTTCCGTTTCACTTCAGATATCTCTGTTTCACCCAGCACCACAGAGCATGACAGGCTGGGAAAGCAATGCCATCTGCGATGCACACAAACTGATGACAAAAGAACACTGCCCACCTTAACTGGACGAGTAACTTTTAAAGAGACATCCTACGGAAGCCTACAGAATGTTTTTTAAAAACAAATACAAGCAAGCGGACTGGGTTCACTCTGGAATCTTACAGTTCCTTTACTTAGGATTGCAAATCATGAAAAGCAACTAGATTTACATTGTCACAGGAAAACCTTGAAAACCACAGCTCTTGAACAAAGTGCGTTTTCTTTCTCCTGAATAAAACATTCTTTTGATCATGCTTTAAAACTCTAAGACTTTGTCATTTAGTGTGAGTGTAACAAATTACTGTATCACATATCAGTTACATTTTAGAAAACAAATAAAAATCAACTTGAAATAATTTAGATGTTTTGTAGCATAATGTATAACCCAAGAGAAGGAAACTTTATCCCCTTGTCTCCTTTTTATTATAAAATTTATTTTTCTGTTTGTTATCAATAGTAAAAGACATAAAAACAAAATTGACCATCTGGCTGCCATTTACTGATAGACAAATATCAGGGACAAGTATCTCGGAGGAAGTAACTTACTGATGAAGATAGGTGATTCAAATATAAATATTAGTAAAGTGTATAATCAGCCGGTGTAGTCTGAGAGAGTTTCTTTAACCAGTAGGTAAAATTGTTCTTCTAACTAGAACAGTAAAACTTTAAATCAAAAGAGAAATTTTATTTTATTTTATTATTATTATGTTTTTGGTACTGGGGATCAAACTCACAACCTCTCACTTGCCAGGTAGGTGCTTGTGCCCCTGAGCTATATCCCTGGCCCCTTAAAACAGAAATTTCAATTGTTCAAAAAATACTCTGGTTTCTTCCCTTAGGAATAAGAGTATTTTTAAAAACAATTATGTATATAAGTGTACATGTATATGTGTGCATATATATATATATATATGATAGCTAGCTATAGTACTAAACTCTGTTAAGTTCATCAAGAACAGTTTGTGCTCTCATTGTTTGACCGTTTCATCACTTTTTATGCCTAAATCGTGTAATCTGAACAACTGTTTTTAAGATAACAATATGCAATATATTAACTAGTGTTTATTTTTTATTGTTTTTGAAATTCTGTATCATTTTTATCTTTTGTTTTAAGAAAAAATAAAAAAAATTCTTGCTAAAAAATATTTTGGATCTGGAATTAAGGCCAGTCATGAACACAGGGCACAGCCGATGAGCAGCAATAGCAGCAGCGTATAAGCATGGTAGCAAAAATACTGATTTATTCAGAATGAGTTTGCGGTACATTATAAAAAGAGACAAGACATGAACACAAGCAGAAGCAAAGCTTTGTAGCTCCTCAATCTGGGGCCTATGGTCTCAGCCACCAGAGGTCACTCTTTGCCAGGGAGATGAAGCCAGGACTTCTGAGGCTCTTCTGGAATATTGTGTTTTTGTTAAAGGGATGCAACAGGAGAGGGGATATGGTTCCCTGGGAGAAGAGACATTTTCAGAATAGCTGCCAAGCTAGGGAAAGACACTGGAGAAAACTGGAAGGGGTTTCCTGGATTTTTAGTGTATTATAAATATAATCACTTGTGGGCATTCTTCAGCTAAAGACCGTTATACCCTTCTATATCATCTTTTTTTCAATTAGCCCTGCAAGTCAAAATTAGCTAAGGCTCCTTCAGGGTTCAATCAAATAGAAGAGAAAGAGATCCTTAATTCATTACGGTGCCTTGCACGAAATATACTCAGGAAACACGTCCTGATATACCGCACCTTACAAGGAACTGAAACTGAAAATTTTGATCCTATTAGTTAAGGCAGGACCCAATTTACTGCCACTTCCTCTAGGCACAGGAAGAAGTAAAAATCAATGGCTATAGTGGTCTTTAATAATTTCATGTACAGGCCAGGGGACAAGTTAGCACAGACTCTTATGATTATCAAACACTTCTAGAACACAGTATTTCTTATTCCATGTAGCACCATAGGAAATTCCAAAGAAAGTATTTGTAGTGCAATAGAAGTCCTTGGCAGTTTATTCATTAAACACTTGTTTAGAATACACCATTTTGAATTCCAGCATGTTGGCACATGAAGTTATTATAGATCGTTTGCATAGTTTGGATGTCTAACTTTTTTTTTCTCCAACTACTAAGGAAAAATATGTTCAATACAGAATATTCAGAAAACGGCAAAAAGGCTTTTAGAAAATAAAATCACCTTCACCTCACAGATTATGAAGAAAGATTAAAATTCTGAGTGAAACATATTTTAAATGCACATAATTTACAGTTTCAACTTCTTTATAGTTCATCTATATCCATCTCCAAATTAATGAACATCTGTTCCCCTTAACCAATGAAACAATTATGACAGGTTCACCAGGAACTTGGGTGGGCCATGTTTCTATACTATATTCATTAAGCTTGAGTATCAACTTGATTGGCCTGGGGCTAGCTAGGTTAGTAAAGCACACTTCTGGGTGAGTCTGGGTGGGTCACAGGATGGTCTTGACTTCAGGTACTATCATCTTGTCTCTGGGCTCTTTCTGGTCCTGTTCCCCTGCATTGCGTCCTGGTTGCCATGAAATGAGCAGCACTGCTATGCCACAGCCTGCTGCCATGATTTTCCTACCTCGAAGCCAACTGACCATGGATTGAATCCTGTGAAACTGAGCCAAATAAACCTCACTTCCTTTAAGGTGTGGGTATCAAGTATTTTGTACAACAACAGGAAACTGACTAATACACAAACCATTCACTCTTTCCTTGTACTTTCTTTGAAGTCTGTGCAGCATTTGCTGACCACTCCTGTTTTGCTTCTTGCGCTCTTCTTTCAGGCTTCTCCTGCCTATCTGATCATTTCCCCTCTGTCATTATTCTGGGTTGTTCTTTTTCGGGTTAACATCACTAAATTTCGGGCTCCATCCTCTAAGTTTCTCATGTCCATCCCTTCTTCCTAGATGACTAAAGTTGCTCTCCTGATAACGACTACTAGCTACTTGGCTGATAAGCCTAACACCTAGTAGGTGTTTAACAAATATTAATTTTATTGATGACTTAATGATTAATAATTTCCAACTGTAATCTTCAGGAAGTTCTCAGCTCCCAAGGTCAGAAAAAAAATAAAATACAGGGCATAAGTCTCTTATCTACCACCATTGAGACATAATTGGCTGGCTAATCACAAAGGTGGGTGAAAAGTGACAAAAGACCCTTATCAAATTACAGGAGGTCTTATATGGTCTAGACACAAGACCCTTATCAAATCTTAAAAACATGACAAATAAGTATTTTACCTGTTGAATTTTAACTAAATAAATGTCCACTGGCTTGGAAATACTTTCAGAGTTGAAGCCTTCTCTTAAGGGTTTGCTGATCCATTAGTGTCTGTCTTCCCTCCCATCCAAGTACTAACCAGGCCTGACCCTGCTTAGCTTCTGAGATCAGACAAGATTGGGCACACTCAGGGTGGCATGGCCATAGATGTGTCTGTCTTCCCCAAATCACAGCCATGCTCAGAATCATTTTCGACATCCAGTTTCTGTCTGAATCAGTTTAACAGCTTTACTAAGATACCACTAACCTGACAATTAAAGTGTACAACTTGTTTTAAATATAGTCACAAAATTGTGCACCATCACCAAATATTGTTTTGGAATATTTTCATTACCCCAAAAAAGGAACTTAATGTCCATTAACACTCATTTCCAATTTCCCAACAAAGCCGTAGCCTTAGGCAAACATTAATCTCCTTTTTTGTCTCAAGGTTTAGTTTATCCTTAGACATTTCACACAAACAAAATCATACCACATGTACTCTTTCATGAAGTTTCTTTTTCTTAGTGTTTTCAAAATTTATCTGTTTTAACAAATAATGTTACTTCATTTCCTCTTAGTGCCAAATATTTCACTGCAGAGACAGACCATGTTTTATTACTCTTATGGTTTGTGTCTAGATGCCCCCTCAAAACCTCATGGGGTCACAGGGTTTTTTCTTTAAAGGTGGCTGCATCTAGCATGTGTGATTGATTTGTGGTGCAATGCTGGGATTAACAGTGGGTGATTGCTGGGTCAGTCCACTGATTGGATTGGTACCACCCTAATCCTGTTAGACTGGCTACAATATGAGTGATGGAAAAAGGCTTGTCTCCCACCCCTTTCCTCTCTTGCTGCTTGTGGTATCTTGTGGCCACCATGAATGATTACCCCTCTACCTCCTTGCCTTGGATCCAACTGATTATGGTCAGAAACCTGTACACACTGTGAGCTAAATAAACATTTTCTCCTTTAACCTTGGGTGTCAGGTATTTTATCTCAGCAATGAGAAAAGCAACTAAGACAATTATCTATTCAGTACATTTAAATTACTTGGCATTTATGAATAAACCCTGCTATCAACATTCATGTACGATTTTTACACAGATGTAAGGTTTAACTATGCTTGGGAATATACAAGGGAGTAGAATTGCCGGGTGATATAGTACCTCATAATTAACATTTTAAACTACCAGCAGGCTTTTCATTTTACATTTTAACAAGTAGTGTATGACAGTTCTCTTTTCTTTACAATCTCAACACTTCTTATTATCTGTGTTTTTGGTTACAGAGAACTTCATAGGTATGAAGTGATACCTCATTTTGGTTCGGAGCTGTGTATCTCTGAGAAACAATGTTAATAATGAACTGGCTGTTGGTCTTTTGCACGTCTTATTTGGAACAGTGGCTATTCAGATCCTTTGCCTATTTTTTAATCAGGCTACTTGACTTTTTAATTACTAAATTATAGGAGGTCTTATATTGTGTAGACACAAGCCCCTTATCAAAGAAGTTGTAGTCTTCTTTGATGGTGTCACTTGAAACACAATTTTAAATTCTAATGATGTCTAGTTCATGTTTTTTTGCATCACATCTAAGGAAGTACTATGTAATTCACGTTCAAGAGGATTTATGGCTAAGTTTGCCTCTAATGAGAGTTTTACAGTTATACTTCTTACATTTAAATCTGTGATCTATTTAATTTTAATACAGGATGTGAGATAAAGGAGTAACTTCTTTCTTTTTCATGTGGCTAGACAGTGGATCCGTAAATATGGGCTATCCTTTCTTCAACATCTTTAATTTCTTTCAATAACGTTGTGCAGTTTTGGTCTCTAATTTTTATAATTCTTTTATGAGATATATTCCGAAACATTTAATTTTTTCTGATGTTATCAGTGGAAATTTTTTCTTAATTTCATTTTTTTCTAATGTTTTTGGTCATTGCTAGTGTGTAGAAAAACAAGTTTCTTTATACTGATTTCGTATTTATCAGCCTTGAATTGTTATAATCATCGTTTAGTAGATTCAGATTTATTCATACAAGGTCATGTTATCTGCAAATAGAGGTTGTTCTTTCTAGTTCTTCCTTTCCAATCTGAAGGTTTCATTTTATTTTCTTCCCTAGTTCTTCTGACTAGAAAATCCAGTATAATATTGAACAGAAAGGGGAGAAATGAAAATCCTTGTTTTGTTTCTGATCTTAAAAGCATCATTTAGCATTCGGTATGATGTTAGCTATGGGTTTTTCTTAAATGCCATTCCTTAGGTTGACAGTCTGCTAGTTCTAATTTTTTGAATATATTCTATCAAGAAGAGGTGTTGGATTTTTTGTCAAATGTCTTTTCTGCATCTATTAAATGGTCATGTAATTTTTGTCCTTTATTGATACAGTATACGAGACCCACCAAAATAATGCAGAAGTTCCACTTATTTACATCTTTAGTTTGCATCCAAGGTGACAGGAATATACCTAAAATGTATAACATATATAATCTTTATATCATTTTCTTCTAGTTACATTTTAGAAAGATGTTGTAAAAGTACAAATTTTAAGGGACCTCCAAAGACACATAGTTCAAAAATCATTATCAATTACTTCACATCCATTAAAATAAATCCCCCCCCCTTTTTTTTTTGCAGCACCGGGGATTGAATTCATGACCTCATGCTTGCCAGGCAGGTGCTTAGGCTACTGAGCTAGATCCCCGGCCCTAAAATAAATTCCCCTTTATAAGAGAATTATCTACAAAGTTACAGTTAAAATATGGCTTTAAAATGAAAACTGTACAATGAAATTAGTATGCTATCAAATTCAGACATTTAAAAAAAATTCATTGCTTGTCTACAAAATGAGCGATCTTTTTCTAGACTCAGAAATCATCTTAAATTCAAGCTTCCTTTTAAAACTCAATTTGCTAATATACATGTACATGCCCACATTTCCAAACAAGCCTACCTGGGGAGAATATTCATGTTATTTGCTATTTAGTCTGTTATGGGATGCATAAGAAAATTTACATTTTGTTGCACCAAAGCCATTTCTAAGAGTAATGGCTATAATGTAGTGGACAACATTTTTCTTTAACATACAATTTCATACCCTTTGTGTGCACATGGGTGCTGAACCCATTAAGGTAGGAAATTTGAGAAACACACACTCATATTTTGCTATTTATGAAAATATATCTGAGTTCTTTTCGAAATTTCTTGTGTATCAGTTTATTATACCCACTTAAAATTGTATTTTAATGGTTATTCTTTCTTTCGAAACAGCATTCCTAAACTCACTCAAGCAATAGTTGAACACAAAATGGTTATCTCTAATTTTTAAAAAGCAAGCTTATGCCCATGACAATATTTTTATAATTACTGAGATAATACTGAAAGAACACAGCATAACACAGTCTATGCCTTCCAGCTCCAGTGAGCATGCCACCACCAACGCTGGTGCCCTGCAATCTGAAACGGAGTGCACTCTGTGGGAACACTCACCGAAGGACAGCTGTGACTACCTCAGGAAAATAACCTGAGCTGACCAAATCTCCAGCCATCTTTGTACAAGCTGTCCCCATACCACCTGTAACCTGAAAGACACCCTCTAAGTGCCCCGTTGATAGAAGGCCAGCATGCTACCCCACCATGGCCACCGCAGGACATGTGAAAGTCAGCAGTCTCAATATGCAATGGAACTTAGGCTACCACTTGAGAAAAGAAAGCCTTATTGGACAAATGTGAAAGTAGCTACTCAAGCCACTCATGAAGCGGGTGTTCTAAATAACTGCTGCCAAGAGGCCAACAGCAGTTCTGTGGGCTGACTATTTGCAAATGCACCGAAAAACTCTTAGAAGATAGCTCGCTACCCTTGCTTTGACCTATGCACCCGATGCCGTCTTTTCTCAGAAAGGCACTGGGTCTGAGAACAACATAGGTTCGGTTCTAGTCCTTTGCTGCTGGTTCAACCAACTATGAATTTCTGGTCTGTGATTCCAAGTTTTTAGAGTTCAGTTATTATACAAATATATCATCCTCTAAGGAAATGAAAATGACATTCTTTGACTACTAGTACTAGGACCCCTATTTGGTTTTATAAACTGTTCTCGTTTTTAGTTTTATTATTTAGCACATAAATTTTATTTCTGTCAATAAGAAATGTTAAAGTGGAATGTTAAACATTTTCGGTGTTATCTATTATTAAGAATTTTTAAATTCAAAAAATGGATTTAAAAAGTTAGGTTCTAGAGCTATTTCCAAAACTATTTTAAGCAAGAATGAAATCTTCACAGCTGGCCACTCAATTGCTGTGTATCATTTCTATGTTCTAAAGAATACGGCTAAGAACTATGATGAAATAAAGTAACGCTTAACAAAAATAGTTTTCTACTGAAGGTCTCACAGATTCATCCCAAGACTGTAGACATATTTCAAATAAATTTTTCATTAGAAATTGAATAAACCAGTATGTTTAACAATTCATATACCTCTTATAGGCATTTCGGTAGAAAGGAAATCAAACTACAGTGATTATCATATCATAGCTCACAGGAAAGGGAAGGCACTTTTCATCATGAAGAATTTTTTAGGTTGTGTTCGCATTAATGATTGCTTCTAACCTCCAGCTTCATCCTCTTTACCTGTTCTATGAAAAAAGAGGTGGGATCTTAAATATTTGTCCATGTATAATTACATCCCATGAAGTTTTGTCAAGAGAGCCCTGGAAAGAGGCTGTGCCAGTGTTCTGTTTCCTGGCTTGCTGTTTAGCAGCTCTGGGGCATGGGTGGCTTCTCCAGAGTGTAGGTCCTGCAGCAAATTAAAGGTCCCTAGAGCCCAGTTCCTTCATTGTATAAAAGTCAGCAGCAACCATTAGTATTCACCTTGGGTGGTCTTACTAGTGTACCTTTGGCAAGATATCTGCACCAAAGGGATTTGTCTGCACCCATGAGCCATATCCATGCCCTTTCCAAGATGATACAGACTTTACTTCCAAGAGGGGGCTTCTTTGAACATATGATCTCAGACTTAGCAGTAGTGGTTATTAAGATCACACTGTATAATAGTGAAACTGCACTATATACCCTGAAAGAAATCTTTGTTCATTTTTAGAAAGTTTTTATTTTGTAAAAATTATACAATTTAATATTTATTTATTTATTTATTTATTTTTTGAAACAAGGTCTTGCTAAGTAGTTCAGGTTAGCTTTAAACTCACTAGGTAGCCCAGGCTGGCCTCAAACTCGCAGTGATTTTCCTGCCTCAGTCTCGTGAGTGCTGGGATTATAGGTATGTACCATTATGCCTGGCAAAATTGAATCTTTTAATTTTCCCATTCAATATAAAACTTGTACAGAACTCAGATAACAGTATCAACTAAAAAGATCCCCCTCCTTGCTATGTCTTATTCCGAAACTGTGACTTTAGAACAGACAGCAAAAATATGCAGGTTAATATAACACCATAAGAAAAAATATTTGGACATGAAGACTACAGTGAAAGGCCATTAGGAGATCTTAGAACCTGAAGCCAAGGGGAGACTCAAGGCAAATGACCAACAACTCTGCACAAGGAAGGTAAACATTATATATTGTAAACATGTACACAAAAAACTCAAAAAACAAACACGAAGAGGATCAACGGATGCAGTGGGGTAGAAAGGAAAGCAGATGAAAAAAGGAATTAAGATGTGTTATGTACAGGCACCAACTCTACACAAGAAATGTAAACACTATGTACTACAAACATGCACCAAGAAAAATAAATAAATAAAAAAAAGGTTAGAGTATAAAACCAGGGAGACAGATAATCTAAAACAAATAAAACAACAACAATCAAAAAACCAAACAAATAAAAAACAATGACCAAAAAAAAAATCACTTAATATCTTCCAGGTTTTTAAAAGTTTAAAATAAAGATGGATGAATTTTCCATGCACTTCAAGGGAAAATACATTCTTCCTGACTCTAGCTACACAGTCTTTAGTTCTGACTCCAATTTTGGAGAGCAGGACTACTCGACAGGCAAAGTACAGGATGAAAAGGAAGATAATCAGTGACTCAGTAACAAATGACAACCTCCAACTGCCATGGAGCAGCTGTAAGTGACCATTAGTCTGAGGTAGTTGGGTCGGAGGTCAGAGAGTTACAGAGAAGTATTGTCTTCTGTTTGTAAAGTACATATAGCTAGGACCTTATCAATAAAGACAAATAGAAATGATTATTACTGAGAAGTTACTTCCCTTCGTTTATTTTTACGAAGCACGTTCAAATCAGCATTTCTTACAATAGACTGGGTATAGTCTAATTTTAGTTATTATTTCTTTTTTCTAACAACACTATAAAAATAAGTAGGAAAAGCTTCTACTTCTTTGCAAGTTGAGATAAATAAAAGTAGTCTTGACTTTAAAGTTATGTATGTCTTCACACATTAATTTGAATTAAATCTCACCTCAAACTCTTTGCTGGTCAGGTGGTCTATGGAAATATATTTTGATATAAATTATTTTCTATTTCCCAGTTTTGTGTTTCAGACTTCAGAGGAGAAAAATGAGGACAGCATTTTCTAGAAATTGAAAGACTAAGCAGCACACAGGAGTAATTATTACTGCAGGCATGGTCACTGTGCAAACCCTTACATCCTGATCTCTGCACCAAGATGCTCTTCAATAACCATTTGGGGAATGCAGCCCCGTAGATCAAGGCATTAGGAGAGGGTCTAAAACGTTTATTTGACTTACATGGAGTTCTAAAAAGATGCTGCCTTCACAGGATAAAATCTCAGAAAAGAACAACAACAAAAAAACTTTAATACTAATCTAACCTGTCTTTTTTCCACAATTACAGCCTTAACAGAGTTTTTAATTCAATTCTTAAAAGATTGATATTTTCATGTAAGATTAGAATTTAATGAAGACTTCACAGACAGTTTCTACTGACTGTGTAAAAGAAATCTAATTTCATTATTGAAAATTCTATGAGCATTGTCAACATTTGTTTTCTATTTAAAATACTCATTTGAGGAATAATTTTCAAATAAATACATATTACAAATCAATAATCAACTTGTCTTGAAAAAAGTTTGACATGGAGACAAAATGGAAAAGACCTGTATTAAATTCAACTGTCCACACTAATCAAGACTTACACAGGAAAAAAATGCTGTCCATTTGTTCTCTCTGCAAAAAAAAGCAATAATTTATTTATTATTTCTCCAAAACATACTGACCTAATTTCAAAACACCACTGAAATTTAAAAGAAACTTAAATATAGACACTTAGAGTAAAGACTATGTACATCTTATATTGCCTACTATGTCAGTTGTTAGATGGCAAGAGTGGGAAGCTGACAAGGATTACCAGGTTCTGCCCAAACATGCCAGGATCAAATATGTCATCTATGGTAGCTGATGCAGGACAGGCAGCATACGCAGGATATATTTTACTGTCCCTAGTTAAAAAAAACAAAAAGGATTTAGTTACCACATTTTAGTCAACAGACAGCTTTGGGTTCAAATCCTGGCTTTGTCATGTCTTAGCCATGTGACGTTAGACAACTTACCATACTAGTGTCTGTGGCTCTAAAGTGGGATAGTGATCCTTAAGTTTGCCAGGCATAAAATAACATGAATGGTCTGATGTGTCACATTTACTTAATAAGTAATAACTCTCCTTAGTGTTAGCATTAGAGTATGAATTTTCCAGAGGTTATGACACCGAGCAATCACTGAACCTGTCTTGCCACGGGCAGGTCTCCATCACAGCTGGCTACTGTGTTGAGGGAGCCCTCACTGGACCCCAGACACCAGCCAGCTGAGCTTGTCCATGTGTGGAGCAGAGGCACTGGCAATTCGAGCAGGGCACAAGAATCCTACTCTACAAAGCTACAAAGGCTCACACTCCCGCATTTCTCAAACCAGTGTTACACATCCTGGTTTTGATCATGAAATGCAGAAATGTGCCACTTATTCAGATGCGGTTTAGAAAAATAACAGTTACAAAAATAGAACCATTTTCTTCTTCCTGGGACTATTACCTATCTATCAAGTATAGGATAAAAACTGATGATTACACTCTTGTGAGAATTTCACAGTCTTAATGTAGGCCTATGCAACACTAACCACATTAGAAGAAAAAGAGACTTCTACCACATGAAACTAACTTTAATGCTGAAGTATACAAATACAGGAAAAAACATCATTAAAAATAAAAAGGTAAGTTAGAAAATGCTTCTTGTACATATACACATACATACTATGTGTGTGTATATATACATATATATATGTATATATAAAATATACACATACATTTTATATATATATAAAATCTTTCACTGGCTATAATCAATAAGAATGAACAGTATAGCTAAAAGGAAAATAGGCCTTTTTTCATTATAAAAAAGAAAGTTTCAACAGTTAACAAGTATCAAATGTTACGATACTATTTGAACTTTTTAACTTCATGTTTGATTCCCAATTAATAGGCCTGACTACTACTCTACATCCTGTTGTTATGATTTTAGTGAGCTGATGAAAAAGCAGTAAAATCAGGAGGACACAAGATTTAAGGAGTCAGTAGATCTGTGTTCTCAGCTTATTTTAACTGTAATCCTGAGAAGGCTTAAACACATGGAGATCTATTTCTTCTTCTATAGGATACTGACAAGAATATTGTTCTTGTTAGCCTAGTGGAGCATCAGACTAGACTCACCTAATGAAAAGTGTTTGGTGGGCATTGTAGCACTGCCCTGTAATTCCAGCACTCTGGGAGGCTAGGGTAGGAGGATCTCAAGTTCTGAACCAGCTTTGACAACCTAACAAGACTCTGTCTCAAAATAAAAAGTAAAAAAAGGGATTGGGATATAGCTCAGTGTAAAAAGCTCTGGTTTCAACCCCCAGTACTGAAAAAATAAAAGTATCTTACAGACTACAAAGTGTTATTCCCTACTGGGAAGCTATCAAAAGAGAAGCCACAGTTCTCTACAGGTTTATAAAACACAGTCAGCTTACCAGAAACGAGAAGATGGCAGGAAGTCCTGCGGGCAACCACACTACGAGAACTCTGCCCACCTTACTGAGGTGCCAACTCCCTGAGGAGAGAGCCTATGACAGAGAAGAATCCTGGGGAAATCATGCTGCTCACTATATGGAAACCTGGTCAGATATTTATTCTGGAAGATGCATTCTCCTTTATTTTTATTCTATAAATCTTATTCTATGAACAGAATAAGAAGATGGAATAAATCGCATAGCTCTTAAAACTCAAGGAAGCATCATGGATCCATGATACCCAAGAAAAACCACATCTGGATGCTAATCATAGGCCCTGCATATTTTAAAAAATTCACCTCACTTTCATGTTTAGCAATAATATAAAAAAGTTATATTATTTATATACTATAAACTAGGAGGTAAAAACAGTAAAGTTCCATTCTAATCATCTCCCAAAAGCCACACTTCCTGCCTAATACCATTGCACTGCTTGTTAAATTTCAGCACATGAACTTGAACGATGCACAAACATTCAGACCACAGCAGTCAGTTTTAATTAATTAACAATATAAGGTTATCACATTTACCTGACTCGAGTGTTTGTAAAATTGAGGCAGAGAGGAAGTTATGTTCAGGTGTCCACAGTGATATATTGATCTAACTGGATATGAGGATGATGACTATTCCATCTTTGGAAACACAGGAAGCCATCTGCAGTCATTGCAAAAGGCTAAATAACTACATCTTACACAACCAGCACTCCAATAATCTTTGCCAGTTATAGTGCTATTTGAGAGACAAGTAGAAATTTGTTTTTCCTCACTTTTTAAACATTAAATGCCTGACAGCTTTTGTTATAGTCATTTGTTAAGTACTTACCATATGCTAGACAGTGTTCTAAGTTTTCTAACTGTATCCATTTATTTAGTTGACTTAATAAACTTATGAGGAAGGTACTACTATTATCCTCACTTTCTGGAAAATACCATATTCCAGAGTAGTTACCCGTGACCATAACCTCATTAGAGAAAAAGCCAACTGTGATTCAGGCATTCTGGAATCAGAGCTTTAACTAATATACTTTACTATCTAAGAAAATAAACCATTAAGCAGAATACGCAGGATACCTAATTGTTTCAAAAAGCACCTACTAAAGAACTAGTATGTGGTATGCTTTAAAGATACCAGGTTTAAACTGAAGTTCCAGGGTCAGAGTATGAATCCACTTGGGTTACTATAATAACGTACCAAAAATGTACATAAAAGTACAAACAACAGACGCTTGTTTATTATAGCTCTGGAGGTCAGGAAGTCCAAGACCAAGACATCCCTGCTTTCTCACTCACAGACAGTGCCTTCTCAGTGTCCTCACTCACATGGTGGAAGGGGCAAGGCAGCTCTCTGGCACCTCTTTTATTAGGATACTAATCTCACTTATGACTCCCAATGACCTAATCATCTCCCAAAGGCCCTACCTCCTGTTACAATCACCTTGGTGGATTAGATTTCAACATATGAATTGGGATTTTGACATATGAAATGACTCAAGTGTTTATGGGAGTACAGGCAGAGAGGAAATAAGGACTGGAAGAACAATCCACTACCAAAAACAATATTGCTCATAAGGAAAAGAAGACCTCTTCTGGGAAACATCTAACTAGTCTTTTTGGAAAATGAGTCCCAAGGAAATTTTCAAAGGGGACTGATTATGCAACACTCACTTAAGAGTCAGTGCTTACTATTTTCAATGGAGATTTCTTTCCATGAATACATGACTGATTCATTTTCGACATAATCAGTATGAACAGAAACTAACACAGCATCAGGACCTATCCCAAAGAATAAAATGAAAGCTTCTGCCTTGAGAATTGTTTTCTGGGTTCTACAGATGCTACTATAAGGTTTTCCTTGGTTTCTAAGGTATAAAGATGGGCAATTTGCTCAGATGACTACAAGAGATCTTTCTTAGATCTGCACTGAGTAGAATCTCAGCATTAACAAGTGAGGAATATCTATCATCTTTAGATTCTAAGGAATATAAAATGGTACCAGAGTCCCTACAACACTTACGAATGACAAATGTATTTAGTGAGGAGCTACTTCTACTCTAGTCTTCATGACCAATACCAAGCCTAACTCATCTCCTTTTTATTCCCCAGTCCCTCCTCTCCCACATCCTAGTGTTTAGAAATCCCTTAAGCTGCTTCCTGGTTCTTCAAAGGCTCCCAACCAATCACTCTGTTCTCTCCAATCACTGGCAATAGAACTTTTTAGCCTGGATGCATTCCTTCTCCTCTTCTTCCCATTCCTCAGAGCAGCTTCAGTCAACTGGATATTAAAGGGAAAGGTTGGTAACAGATTATACTAAAGCATATTAAATTAATCTCCAACTGGTAATGTGAGAAGAGATAGTCAGGGAAAGAGAGTTTTCCTATTATCTCCAAAAAGAGAAGTGTAAGGAATGAC